>RPOG01007008.1:0-20483 GCA_008086565.1 Thalassoma bifasciatum
ATTTTAACGGGATTTTAGCTCAGGACTGTGGCCGTTACCTTTCTCTCCTTGAGTCCGCAGAGCCGGACGGACGGAAAATCTTCCCGGAAGCCGGTAGCAAGGTAATTCCGGCAAAATCCTATCACGTGAAACTTTCCGAGTAATCATGTTCACGGCTGCAAAATTTGTGCGATGGAGGTGGAAGGAGTTATGAATTATTAGACATAGACAATCGTGTTTTTATCTAAGCCATTTTACGCAACAAGCCGGTTAATTTATTTTTAAAAAGCGCTCTTTATGGTGGTTAATGGAAAAAAAACACATGCCATTGCATGTTGTCATGTATGGAAGCCCACTTCAGCAAAAAAAAAAAAAAAAAAGAAAGAGAAAAAAAACAGGAACAGTTTAAAAACGAATGCAAGCTTAATAATAGAAACACAAAAATAAAGTGTAAAAAAAAAATACAGATTCCTTAAAATAATGTTATATTTATCTAATTACATATACATTTTTAATCTCAGATATTCAAACAGCAGAAAAAAAATCTTGGAACATAAATTATATACGGTGGCCTCATGTTTCATTGTTCTCTTGCAACAATCTTTGTTTTAAAATAAAACCTTTTACCCCAATAAATACTCATCAGGTCCCCTTCTTTTCAGCCTATAACCCAATTAGTACAATTAATTACTGTTCTCTACTTATGTTGTGTTTTCCTCATTTTGCTTTCCTTTCCTGCATTAGCAACATGCTTGGGATTGATTTTACTTTCTCACTATCAAACAAAATACTCCAATTTAGCTCTTTAGAATAAAACCGTGGGAACTCAAAATTATCTGATGAGATCTGCACAAATGACTTTTTAAATTCCTTCAAAGATTCTTAAAATTATATCAAAGTGGAATGTAGACCAAGCCAAATATTGTCTTTGGTACATTTTTTGTGTGTGTGTGTGTGCTGCCCTAATGATACACGGACACTGTAATGCCAGTCATGCAGAGAGTGATGCAGAGGTCACCAGTAGTGAAACTTCAGAGCGGAAGTTGAGTCCTGTCAGTTACATTGTTCTACTCATCATCAACCTGAAGTTGTGATTTTTTTCTTGTTTCAGCTGGAGTTTTGCTGAAGATTCAGACTCTAAAATTATAAGCCCTGAGACAGATTTGGCTTTTCTCTTTATACTCATGTGAAACCAGGAGAAAATGTTGTGACTCACTCTCTGAATTGGGGTGGCAGTGGCTCAGGGACTTGGTTTGGCGAGAAATTTAAGTCCAGCATGGACCAAAACTATGTTAGCATGGTTCCCTGGGTAGTGTCGAGGTGCCTTTGAGCAATGCACTGAATCCCAAATTGCTCAGGGTGGATGCTGATGGTGCAACTCCTTTATTCTACACTCACTATAAGTGCATGTTTCTGTGTGCAAATTAAAACATGGTTCTGTAAGGGTGAAAATATTAAATTTTCCCCAAAGGAGCTAAAAGTATTCTCCTTCTGTTACTTAATTCATTTTAAATTTAAATTGTATACTTTTGTTTCTCTCCTTCTTAATCATGCATACATGCATGAGTGAATAAAAAGTAATTACACCTGTTTGTCATCACAGTCCTAAACTCCCCTTTCCTCTAGGTGGCACTCGTAAGTATCCACAGTACTGTTTGATAATGACTAAGCACAAAAGCTGACTGCAGCCTGCATAATTTGAATAAAAAAACTGGTAAGTAAGTCAAAATACGTCAGCCATAACAAATGAGAACACACAGCCTGAACATTTCCACCTCGTGGATCTGAGTTTTTATTTTTGATTCAACCTTATACAGTACTGTAACAAAAACCAAAACAAAAGAAAACAGAAGAAAAATGTGATCAGGAATACATAGTTTTAAAGGCTCTAATTACAAAAGATGGCTGAGGATGTTAGAAGTGGGAAATACACATTTGAAGCACAGATGTGGATTGAGGAGTTGTTATTTATAAACTGATGAAACAGGCTCCCACTTTTGAACTGGCCCCAGGTCAGTGAAGCTGGTTCAGTAGATTTTGTGAGGGTGGACCAAAATTAGAGCAATGCTGAAACCATCTTTGTTGTGTGGATGCAGTACCAGTCTTACCCTCCCAGTGCCATCCCAGACCAATTACCCAGACCCTGATCATCCATTTTTAATGACTGTTGAGGCTGGGCCACAGATGACACTGAGAAGACACAGTAAAGGAGAAGGATGGGCCTGTCCTGCTCTTCTCAGCCATGCAATAAACAACTAAATATAACAACTGCCCAGAGCCATGGAGGGCTACCCTTACAAACAGAGTGGGAGGCCAGTGAGAATGGGACAGGGGCAGTCTAGGTTTCATAGTTGGGATTCTTGCGAAGGATAACAAAGCCCTCCAGGATGGGGGTGACGGGGAGGTACTCCTCTGTGGCCAGCTCAGCCCTCTCTCCGTGAGCCAGCAACACCGGCGTGGTGTGAGTCTGGAAACCTGTGATGGCTTTTGGCTTTCCTGCTTGGCCCACGACATCCACAGCCTGAAATACAGCAGACACAGACATGCTCAGTACACATAACCTTTACCTGAGAGCCCAGGTACGATAACAGACAAAACAGTGTGTGTGCTGACCCTTGTTTCCTTTTTGTGGATGTAAAAAAAATCCCCATTTACAACCTGTGAACTATGAAAATTCTATCTGCTCAAGCTTCCCCTCTTTTATTCATTAACTGAGGTAAAATGTGTCACGTTAAATTCAGACCCCCTTTAAGCCACTGATGTAGAAGTTTTGTGTGGGTAGATACTAATGATGTAATGCTACACACACATAGCTCTGGATCATTTCAATGCACAGTCATTTAAAACAGGCCTCTCCCACACCCAGTTCACCTGTTCTGATAATGGAATCACTCACTAAACTTTAAAATTAGAGATGTGTTATTTTCAAAACAATATGTAAATGCATAAAACAAAAATAAAATCAAGAGTAGAGATATGCAAGGAAGTTTGGAAGACAAATTATTATGTGATGAGATTTATCACTTGTCATGTGTCTCACCTGTCCGACTCTGACAGACACAGGCAGCGGTCGCAGCTCCTCGTCGAAGGTGACCAGCATACGTGGCTGCATGGCTGCTACCAGGCCGTAGAGTATGTAGTGAGACTTCCCCAAAATAACTGTAATACACACAGTGAACACAGGGGCACAGCATTAACTACGAGGTAATGAAAAATGGAGTTCACATTCTAAATCAGACAGCAGGATGTAAAGTGTGTAACAGCAGGAGGAAAATGGACTGACTGTTCTTGACGTCAAGGAAGGAAACCAGCACGGTGAGAAGTCCGGCCACTGCGACCTGACTCATCAGCTGTCTGTCGCTATGGTAGGGACAGAGTGTCAGTGTGCCTTTGCCCAGGTGAGTCAGACCCTGCAGAGTCGCAAACAGCACACAGTCAAGAGAAGCACACACACACACACACTCATAATTTCGTTAAAGTTGACTTTTGTCTGGCGCAGAAAGCCTCTCATGTTTCCGCCCACCTGAGCCAGCCGGACCATGAAGAGATTGTTGGGGTCTTTGGCGTGATACTGGGCCAGTTGCCTCAACATAGCAGCCAGACGTGCGTTATTTGTGCCTGAGGAAACGGGGGAAAAAAAGTGTCAGGGAGGCTCACATTAAGGTTCTCCCAGAGGAGGGAGAAATGTGCATCATCACTCAGAATGACAAAAACATCACAGACCATTAGTTTAAATGTTAGTCCTGATGAATAGTTCTGAATGTGTGAACTTTGTAAGAGCTGTTGCAGAAGTCACACAGTGTCTCATTTGCAAGTCTCAGGTACGAACAAGAAATAAGCAACAGCAACTTTCCAAAAAGATTCCTGCTGCTTTGTTGTGCTCAAATCTCTGTTGGCATGCCCCAGAGTAGTAGAAGATAAAAACTTTTTCTCTACAACATCTCCACAAAAAATACAGACAGGAGAAATGCTTTGAAATAGCACATTTAACTATAATGTAGTATGAAGGTATCACTTGGGGCTATTGCGTCTGGTATGATATCACTGGTGTGCCCTCTAGTGGATATGCATCAAAACATGTAGACAGGAGCGCTGACAACACTAATTAATCTGGAGCAATGATAAAACGAATATAAAATATGCAAAAGGAGAGAACATCGTAATGTAGTTGAAGAAAAATAGATTTGATTTAGCCATTAGTCTGTGATCATAAACAAGTTTCATTGCATCAAACACCCTTGTAGAGAAGTTTAGAAAGCTGCTGGAATTAGGGTTAAGTATTTTTTAGGAGGTTCCTGCCAAATCTTCTATAAAACTAGGGCTGGGCATTTAATTGCAAATTGGATTTAATCACAATAAAGCCTGCTGCAATATTCTAATCACAGATAGTGCAATACTTCTTTAACCCCAAATGTGGCAGAATACTAGATACAATTTTTCTTCACACGTTTTATGCTCTACACCAGCGATACTCAACCATATTCAACAAAAGAGACAAACTGTTGAAAACTACCTTTGCTAGAGGAACAATTTAAGTGGTGAAAAGTGGCAAAAATGCCAAGAAGTAGCACCAAATATAAGATCAAGGTGGGAAACCTGAAAAATGGTCAGAAAGTGGCAAAACTTTTCAGAGGCCTGACATTTGTGTTTAAAAAATCTTTTTTAGTGATCTTATGTAATGTTCTAATTATCTAAGAGACACTGAATTCTGGGTTTTCATTATCTGTCAGACATGATGGTCAATATTTGAAGAAATAAAGGCTTGAAATAATTCACTCTATGTAGAATGAGTCTATCTAATATCTGGGTTTTGCTTTCTGAAATGGTTCATCAAAACTACTGAATTTTTGCATGATATTCTAATTTGCTGAGAAGTACCTGTTAATGCAAAGTTTCTTTTGTGGATTTTTTTTTTTTTTTTACAAAAATCCTACTTTTCTACCTCATGTATTTTCTTATTCAAAACAAGATTTATAAAAAAATATTATCCCCTTCAATATAGCAACTGATATCAACCGCACATAAGATGGGGAACCTAAAAATAATTGCACTATAAATCACTATTGCAATATAGGGAAAAAATAATTGCAATTAGATTATTTTTCAGCCTTGAAAAACACCCTTATTTTTACCTCCGCTTCAAAAAGGATTCAACCAATTCTACATGTAGCTTTTAGAACTTACCACTGCCCACCATGCCCATGGCAAAAATGGAGTTGTGAGACACCTCGGGATCGGCATCGTGTGAGAACTTGCTGAGAGTGTCCAGGATGTTCAGACGAGGGTTAGACACTGAAATCAGGGCCAGGGCAAGAGGCACTGCTCGCCTCAGGGTGGGCTCCCCGTAACGCAGCTGATGACAGAAAGAAGAGAGTTGAAGATGAAAAGCCTTACAAGGAAAGCAACAGCCATCTGGCACTAATTATCTTTATCCCAGTTTGATGCTGTCACCTTCAAGTTTGTCTCTGACACAGTGAAAAACCTCTTTGTGCTGTCATCTCTAATTAGACTCTAATCAAACCGAGTAACAATGAGCTGATCTTTAAATAAAGACCTAAGAGGAAATTTATGCAAGAGGATCAAAAGTAAGACTGATGCAACGTGGATCAAAAGAACAGAAAAAGAGGGGGATAGATAGGATTGATCTTTAAGTTGAAAAGTTCTTTAAAGTCATGATAAGCAGAGAAAAGAGTTACTGATTGAACCAGCTCAAAGGAAAGTAATGCAGATCAAAAGAGTCACAAGAAAAAGTTGGCTTTGGGATGTCAGACTAATGAAGTGTTCAAACACGAAAGGAAATGAGTGAAGACAGAAAACCACCAACAAGTAGTGCCACTGACCAGATGTCCAAAAGTTCTCAGGGCCATCTCAGAGCCGATCTCCTCCCCCATGGCGATAAGAGCGATACCAAGAACAGCTACACCCTGAAAGAAGGCACATTAAAAATGACAATGCAGTCAGTAATGAAGAGAAAAACTAACAACTACGTTTTCAATTGAGTTGAAGTCAAGCAATAACAAAGTAACCAACCTGGTGAGAGCCCATGTCAGCAGCACTGTCTTTCTTATCCTTGTCCTTCTTATCCTTCTTGTCCTTGTCCTCCTCTTTGTCCTTCTCCTTTGCTTCATAGTGCTCACTGCAGATGTGAAGAAGCTGCTGCACCTTCAGCACATTACCAGAACCTGAGGAAGAGGAGGACGGACAGTTTTAGAAACTAAAACCTGCAGACTCCTCATGAAAAGTAGATCTTTGTAATGATGGTTGTAATGTGGCTAACAAAGAAATGATAACAGAGGGCACCGGATATTTATCTCAATGTCTGCAATCAAAAAAAAAAAAAACAACTTCTGTACTGCAGACAGACGCACGACTGAGAGACTGACCTGCGTATGCGCAGATATCCACTAGTGTGTTGGCAAAGCTGCGGAAAGGTTCGGGTACAACCTGAAGAGCTGCCAAGGTCGTCTCAATAGCTTCTCCTTTGCCTGTTAGTAAAAAAAGTAAAAATAAGACAAACTTAACAACTACAGCAGCAGTAGTGTTGAGAGGTGAAAGACAGTAAACTTGAGAATAAAAAAATCAGGTATGCAACAATTTATGTTGAACATTACACAGGTACATGCAAAAGCATATTATCATACAAGCATTGATTCTAAGGCCTGTAGCAACTGCTCACCCAGATGGTTGAGTCCCAGGCCTAAAGGTAACCAGTGTGCGTATGAGTCCTTCAGCTCCTGTTCGTTCTTCTCCATGATGGTCTGCACGATGGTGGAGGTCACGTCACCGTTACAGGATCCAACTGCAATCATTCCACATGCCAGTGCTGTCACTCCCACCACCTGGAGATCACACACAAAAACCAACAGAGAGAGAGTTAAGTTTACTCAAGGCTGAACATATGACCAGAGAGGGGTGAGTTAAAATACTAAAAAGATGAATCTGCACCTCCATGTTGGATTTGGAGTCCCCCATCACAGGCAGCAGCAGAGAGAGGACGTCTTCTCTGTTAGAGCCGGCATAAGCAAGACCCAGTCTGAAACCAAGGAAACAAACAACTTGAGTGTTGAGTCAAATTTAAACACTTCATTGATCCCCAGATAGGTTCAAAAAGTGATCAAAGTAACAGACTTCATAAAGTTGAGCTTCCTTCATCTGAGAAAATATCTTCTGTCACATATTCAGAATATTACTCTTTATTTCTTTAATGTCATAAAAGTTGTGTGAATAGTCTCCTCACCCAAAGATGGCTCCTATCCTCATGATGTTGCTGTTGTGGAGGACATAGTCAGAGAGCAGGGCGAGGGCAGGGTCACATTCATTCCTCACACCCGAGTTCACAATACCACAGGCCAAGAGGGCACCAGACTGCAGAGAAACAGAGATTGTGTAAGAAACACAGGAGGGGTCGCTTAGAAACATGTGTTTTTTTATTGTTTCTTCTCATAGGTGATAACATTTTGAATTAAAGAAGCAATCATGACTTAATTCAATCTGAATGATAGAGTGAATGATGTTCAATTTTGGCTCATTTGTTTTAGTGACTATTCTGTACTGTGGCATATAGAGAAATGGTCTGATGTTTACCTTGATATAATCCTCAGAGGAATAGAGATATTTGTCAATCTGAGTCAGACCACCATCCACGTCCCACAGCAGGATCATACCGAGGGAGGCTGCAGCACTTAGCATACCTGAGGATGACAAGATCATTTATAGTGACTGAAAAATGACGCAGAATGAACCAAGTTACAAAAACAACAAAACAGAAAGCACTATGCATACATGAGTGCCAATTCTAATGTTTATAGATTGTAATGGGGTTTTTAATCAAGCACCGGAGCTGCTGCTTCATCCATCTGTGCAGTCTCTTACCGTGGTCCTTGTTCTTGTATAACCATTTGTTGCCATCATCTGTGAGCAGCTTGTCCTGACCAAAGGCAGCGTTGACGAAGCCATTTACGAAAGAAGAAGCCAAGTTCATCCGAGCTGAGTCCACCTGGGATCCGCTGCCGCCAAACCCTGGCACAGACACGCGTCATTAAATCCACCATTCAATGAAGATATTTATTTCTCTACGAGAGATAACTTCAGTATGTCTCTGGTGAATGAAGTGGTACTCACTGTTGTTTTCCAGATGTGTTTTGTAGATGTCGTCTGGGACTTTGGGTTCCATGATGTCCAACTACAAAGGGCAAGATGAATGTTATTCATAAAGGTGAAAACTGAGTCATCATGATTGTGATGGTGGTGATGGTGGGCGACAAGGGACAATTTTCCATCTCATTCTATGAATTACCGATCATTAAATCTGCTGTTTGTCCTTCTCTTTGTTTAGTTTCTAGTAATAACAGTGACTCTATAGAACCAACATCCAATACAACACACTGTTTCTGTCACATCTATGACTTATTTATGCTTAAATCTAGTGAATTGAATAAGATGTGACTGTTAAGTACAAAACTTAAACTGTTTGGCCTTTCATTTTCAGTTGGTGGGGATAGAATATCATTAAGCACAATATATTAATCACAGTTTTTATCTAACAAATAGCAATCAATTGTAAATCAAATAAATTCCAGAACGACACAGATCCCCTGGCTTCCCTTTCATCTAAACCATTTGGCTCAAGTATTCTGAAATCCTTTATCGTGTCTTACCTCTCTGGCCAAGGCCAAAAAGTTGCTGTTGAGCTGCACATTAGACATGATCTCTGTCAGGTCTTCATAGTCTTCAACGTCCTCATTGAGCTCCAGAAACATGCCATGACGACCCAGCATGAAAGCCATCTGCTTCTGGATAACTCTGAAAAGACATGAGACTTAAAGTTTACAGACTTGAAGTACGCCTTTCAAATAAAGAATAGAGCATTCATAAAAATGTGCACCTGGTGATTGTTTACAGCAAAAGATGAATATAGGAGACTCATCTTCAATACATTATTGCACACACACATATACATATGAGTCATTTGACCACTCCTCTGACAATTCTGCAATCCCCATGAAAAGAGATATGAATCGCCCTCACATGTCTTTGCAGGACGTAAAAATGTTTTCCACAAGTTCCACGTCATTGAGCATGAGAGCCAGACGCAGTGCTTCTGGGTAACGGTTGAACTTCCTGAAGATGTTGAGGGCACATCGTAGCAGTGCTGAGTTTTCTGGCTCGGGTACATAACTCACACAGCTGGAAGAAAGAGGAGAAAAACAAAAAGTTAGAATACGAGACAGAGACCTTACACAGACAAAAGTGAAATCAGCTTATGACCAGGGTAAGTATAATGTTTTCTATCTTAAGTGTAAAACTTACCTGGTGAGGTACAGGCAGACTTTGCCGTAAGCGTTTTCATCAATGTAGTCCTCCAGCATGTCCAACCTCTCGATCTCCATCAGCAGGTCACACGCCTCGTGCTCGGCATTGTGGGCCATGTTGTAGGGGACGATCTCCTTCACCAGTTTCAGAAGTGTCTCCTGTTGTGCTTTGTCATTCTCCTCCACCTCCTGCCACTCTTTGGCCACCTCACCTGCCAGGTGCCTGGATAATGAAAGACAGAAAGGAAGCACATGAGACAATCAGGTGATATGGTCCAAAGTGTGAAAAAAGAATAAAACAAAGGAATGAATAGTCACCTATTTTTCACTTTGATACTTTCTTTAAGTCTTCATTCATCAAACTACAGCACAAAAACTACTTAAGCATTCATCACTGTCCTTAAGTTGAAAAGGGAAAATTTCCCAACTGATGGTATAGTGAAGCAAATAAACTTCTATATAAATCATATTCAAAAGTCTCTGCACTTCCTGTTTTAAGTGCAGCTTCTCTTCTAATAATCTACAAAGCTGCATATGTCTCCATGTCCGATGTAACGCTGCATCTTACCTGACATATTCATGTCCCCAAGAGGCAAGTTCTTCCTGGGAGCCCAGCAGACGGTACTTCAGACACTCCCTCTCACCGCTCATGGTCATTGCCAGCACTGATACCACATCAGCACAGAAACGCTGCAAACACACAAACATCAGTAACAGTTTGAGACTGACATTGAAGTCAAGACTAACGCTGTGATAGTTACTTCTTATTATTCAACTTAAGTGGAATTTTGAAAATCAGATAACCACCAACGCCACCTGCTAAGCAAGTATTTCAATTCTTTAAGCTACATTTTGGTTTTGACGATTTGACAGCAAAGCTGAAGAGCAAAAACAATCTCCTCAGCATTTTGTTGTCGTTGCAGATTAAAGACTGAACAAGACTTGGATGTGAATTCCTTTCTAGTCTCACGCATTTCGCACCATACAGAAAATAGGCAAAGAAAAAATGTTTTGATGGTTTAGCAGTGTCAAACCCTACTTTGTTCTCTCCAGCAGCCATTCCATCGTAGATTTCTTTGAGCTTGCCGTAGTGTGGGCGCAGGAATTTAAGGGGCTTGGGTACGGAGGTCATGGAGGTGGTTGAAGAGCGGATTTGTCGGCGCAGCTCTTCCAGAGCGGGACGGTACATCTCTGTGTTCTTCTCCTGTCAATGTACAGAGAGAGTGAGGTTTGTTTTGCAACTCTGCACAGTAGAGATATATAGAGGAAAAAAAACATCTCATGCTTACACCCAGTCTCTCCACCATCATCTCCAGATCCTCTTGTAATTGCTTGTCTTCTTCTGACTGTAAAAGGTGAAAGAAGAGAAAGATTAGTGATAAATTAGTAAAGACACAGGAATACGGTTGGAGTCACAAGATTACTAATGAAACAATGAATAGAAAAAATAATATTTTAATGTAACAATCCTGCAATGGTTGATAGAGTTCAGGATTATATAATAAACAATAGAATAAATGCTTAAATTCAGATTACAGTGACACTACACACTGGGATCGGAGAAGGAGTGTACCCTACCAAAAGTAACAAACATGATTACCTAAAGGATGGATGACCATAACGCTCAACAAATGTGTATAGGAAAACTATGTCCTGTTGTAAGTCGGACGATATCTTGAACTCTGACACAAATTTGTTAGAAATGCAGACAATGAAGTCTATGGTTTGACAATTCAATCGTGTCTGCCTGCTTTTTTTTTGTTTGTTTGGGTTTTTTTAAATCCTAAACTTTCTCCTCTCTTTAATGTATCAATAGTGCTTTACAACTGCTGACACAAGTTTACTCAATCGCAGTGAAAAACAATTCAGGTATATTTTTTACACTTTTATAACAACATTTTAACCATTCATATTCAAATGCCTCAGAAGATATGGCTATAAAAGTGTAATTCCTCATGTTTGCATTGAAACTGTCATTTTACATGGCAAAACTGTCATTTGTTTGGACACAGAAGCAAAATATCATGACCGTACAGCTAACTTTGAGAGATGAACTGTCAAGTCAGCCTATTTAAATTTTGTTTTTCGTGCCAAGTTGTTTGTTTGTTTCCATGTTAGTTGCTTTGTCAGGTCACCTAATGTTAACTCAGCTAGCGCAGCGTGCTAGCTCTGATGACAGCGCACAGGCTAAAGTTAGCTGCCGGTTCAGAAATGCTAGGCTAAAGTTAGCGACCCCGGGGAGTTTTAACAAAGAGTTTGAAAACATTACCCAAAGATATTTCGCTTATGGAGTGTAAAGGATAACCATAGGGCAGTGATGAGTGTGTGAGTTAACTGTGTTGAGCGGTGAAGGACTCGGCCTGTTCTCCCATGTTGTCAAAGCGGCAGTGACTAAGGCAAAATAAAACCTCTGTCTGCTCTAACGTTACTTAGCACACATTTGAATGAGAAACGATCCACTACGCACCAATTCCTGCTCCTCTTTCTTATCCTTATCTTTTCCAGAGGGCTGCTGCCCCTTTTCCTTCTCCTTTTCCTTCTCATCGGTCTTTTCGGGCTGCTTTTTCTCTTTGTTTTTGGCCTCCTCCATAGCTGCGGTTGTGTGAACTGTCGGCTAACAAACGGAACTGACTGACGCTGCTGTGCGCTCACTTCTTCTTCTCTGGTGGGAAATTCGTGTTGTGATCATTTACAGCGCCCCCCTCAGGTAGTTCTTCTGTATGAAGTTTTGAGTGTAGTTCACGTACTATTGGTCACGGAAAACTCAGTTCAAACCTCAAGGTAAACCATTTCCCCCCCAAAGAATTGTCTTTAAGTCTAGATTCTTCCATATATCTATAAATTACAATTATAATCGCATTATTATGGCACATTTTTGTCCTTTGATTTGATTTATTTATTTTTACCCCTCTTCATAAAATATAAACGTTCTTATCAAAATACTTGATAAAAATCCGAAATAAAAAGACTGATAAATGAGTTTTTTCGTTTGAAGCAGGATTTCAACAGTTTGATGTATTATATATTGTTCAAAAAAACTTAGTGTTATATTATACATAACATATGTATTATATTCCAGACTATAACATTGTAATACTACTGAATGATACCACTACTAATACTATTTATACTACTACTACCACTACCACTACCACTAACAGTTATAATAATAATAATAATAATAATAATAATAATAATAATAATAATAATAATAATAATAATAATAATTCAAAAGAAGAGGAACAAAATGGAAATGTGGGAGGACAAGATTCAAAATAAAACCACATGATGAAACATTTATATTGCTGTGATATGAACTGAGAAAAAAAAAATAAAAGCAGTTACATGTCATTGCGTGACTAGAAATGAGAAATTTACAATTATTATTATTATCATTATTATTATTGTCATTATTATTATTATTATTACTAGTACTACTACTACTACTACTACTACTACTACTACTACTACTACTACTACTACTACTACTACTAACGCTATCAACATTGCTTTTATCGCTATAATTGCCATTACTTAACTTGTTTGGACGTCCCCTTTATAGCACAGTGGCTGGTGGAATTTTATTTCTCCCACGTTTTTTATTGTCTGTGAAAGCCTCAGACGGATCTGTCATATGACTGCTTGAGAGCACAGAGTGTGAATCACATGCCCTGTCTGTTTCCCTTTCTGTCTCAGCATGGCTTTCCAGAGGTGCAGACTGTATCTGTGCAGTTTGAGCATATTTGTCCTGTTTTCTGTCTTTGCTGTTGGAGAGACACAGTACAAGGGCTTCAAGAGGTTCAGCTTTGTGCAGGTTAGCAGCTCTGGAGATGTGTTAGAGGAGCAGTGGTTCACTCAGAAACTGGATCACTACAACGGTGCAGACAGCAGGGAGTGGAAACAAGTAAGTCTGTTTGTTTTTTTATCCAGAGTTGAATAACAAAATTAAATACAGTTGTCTGTCCTTGCTTTTTTGCTTTTGGAGTTAAAAGAAAATATAGCTAAACAACTTTAAACATCTGTGTTTAATTTGAGAGGAGGAAGTTTGTGAGAGGAGAATGGAGAAGTGCACCTGTCCATCCATGCATGGAACAAAATAGTCTTTTGCAGCTGAAGACAGTGATGATACACCAAGTTACTACAAGATATCATGAAATATATTGAATTCCTCAGTAGAAAATAGTAGAATTGAATCCAATTTAATGAATTAAAGTGCAACAATAACTGTTCAATGTATGGATGCTGTAAGTTGACATACATCTATAAATTAGTTTATTTAACTTTGCTTTCATAGTGAGTTAATCCCACTTGTTTATTTAAGAGCTTTTCTCAATATCCAATTGATTTAGATTGTATTCCCAGAGTTGCAAAAGCCCCAAAATAATCACTATAGAAATAGGCTTAAGCAGCATGGCCTGTAGAAGTCTGGCTGGGCAAAGTGTTCACACACAAGAAAAACATCATTATGTTGAGATAACTATGAGATAGATTTTTCTGTTTGCTTAATGATGTTGATACAAGTTCTGTTTTGCTAAAAATAAGAAGTGTGTAGATTTACATTCACTCAGGACGGTCTGATGCTTTGTTAAAGCCCAGCGTTGGCAGGTATGCTTAGGACCTCCATTTCGCAAAGATAAGTCCCATACATGGTAACTTATAGCATATTGCCCAGTTTACATACTGTAAATTCCCAGGGTTGTGTAAAACTTTATAACAGTTAATGTCTATCAGTGAAGTTTTGCCCAATCAAAGTTGGGTCGAGAGTTAATATTTAATCTGTCTTTTATGTTTGATTTTCTGCTTTATCTCTCCTACGCCTCCCCCTGATCTGCAGAGGTTCTTTGTAAATGACTCTTTCTACAAAGTGGGTGGTCCGGTGTTCTTGATGATTGGGGGAGAAGGTCCAGCCAATCCTGCCTGGATGCAGACCGGAACCTGGTTGACCTACGCCGAGAAACTTGGAGCCCTGTGCCTAATGCTGGAACATCGCTTCTATGGGAAGAGCCACCCAACAGAGTATGACCGACCCCTGTTTAATCCCTGACACTGAAGCATCTCTGAGTCAGTGTTTTATCAGTGTAGAGCTTTTTTTTTCAAGAGGACTGTTGACATAAATCCAACCCAAAGAGAGCTCCTGTTCTCTTGAACTGTTCTCAAAACCTACACCAGAAAATAAGTCACAATGTAAAAGTATGAGGTTAGAAAGACACTGATGTGACATCTGATAGTGAAGCTTGTAAACACTCTGCTAACCCAAGAAAGTCACATGAGGCAAAACAAATACAGGGAGTGCAGAATTATTAGGCAAATAAGTATTTTGACCACATCATGCTCTTTATGCATGTTGTCTTACTCCAAGCTGTATAGGCTCGAAAGCCTACTCCCAATTACGCATATCAGGTGATGTGCATCTCTGTAATGAGAAGGGGTGTGGTTTAATGACATTAACACCCTATATCAGGTGTGCATAATTATTAGGCAACTTCCTTTCCTTTGGCAAAATGGGTCAGAAGAGGGACTTGACAGGCTCAGAAAAGTCAAAAATAGTGAGATATCTTGCAGAGGGATGCAGCACTCTTAAAATTGCCAAGCTTCTGAAGCGTGATCATCGAACAATCAAGCGTTTCATTCAAAATAGTCAACAGGGTCGCAAAAAGCGTGTGGAAAAACCAAGGCGCAAAATAACTGCCCATGAACTGAGAAAAGTCAAGCATGCAGCTGCCAAGATGCCACTTGCCACCAGTTTTGCCATATTTCAGAGCTGCAACGTCACTGGAGTGCCAAAAAGCACAAGGTGTGCAATACTCAGAGACGTGGCCAAGGTAAGAAAGGCTGAAAAACGACCACCACTGAACAAGACACANTGAACTGTTATATTGGTTTCCCTGGTGAAAATAAATAATTATAATGGGTATATATTTGTTTTTTGTTAAGTTGCCTAATAATTATGCACAGTAATAGTCACCTGCACACACAGATATCTTCCTAAAATAGCTAAAACTAAAAAAGCCCTGCTCCAACTTCCAAAAATATTCAGCTTTGATATTAATGAGTGTTTTGGGTTAATTAAGAGCATGGTTGTTGTTCAATAATAAAATTAATCCTCAAAAATACAACTTGCCTAATATTTCTGCACTCCCTGTACATTTGTAAGTCATATGTTGCGACATGAAATCAAGCTGAGAACAGATCCACAACCTTTTTGATTAGTATTTTGCCATGGATTGATTGCAAAAGCTTTAATGCTGCAAGACATTTTTTCGCTATCTGTGGTTCATGTTTGATATGTGAGTCATCCCACGCAGTGTAAACAACCAACCACAAAACCAAAGCAACCAAATAAAACAGGCCTAAAATGGAAAATGTACTTCGTTTTGCTTTAACTGGATAATTTTATGGGGTAATAATGTAGTATATTTACTGTCAAAAATTGTGAAAATATGCCAATCACAATTCCCCAGAGCCCAAAATGGTGACCTCTAATGACCTCAGTCTCTCAAAAAGTGATAGAAAACTCAGACTCCTCTATTACTCACATTCTGTGTGAGGTAAAAATGTAAAGCCATACATTTAAGAAAGTGAGACTGGCTCATTCTTGACATTTTTATTTTTATTTTGGCATTAAAGTTTTGATTAAAAGCTGTCTTTAAAGAATAATCAGAGATACAACTTTGAAACTACATATATATTTTTGCAACTGATTATTTTTTTTGCAGCACTTATTGTTCCAAGAAAACAAGTCTGTGGTGGCTTTGTTTCATTTTCTGTTGGATTCTGTTGTTTGGGAATAATGTAAAATAGTAAAATGAATTTGCAGGGGAAATTTTTTTTTTTTTTTCATGATTAAAAGATGTAGTCAAAGAAATGTGCTGATCCAACACTTATATACAAGCTGCGTCTTATAAAACACCTCAGTGCAGTTGTTGGATTTGTTACTCCTGTGGTTTTCCACCAATTGTAAAACTAAAATTGAGGAAGTATCATTTTTACTCTCTGACCTGCTCCAAAGGTCAGTTATAACCATCAGACTTAAAAATGTTATTTCAGCACTTTGAGAGAAGTCAGCCGTTCAGATTGCACAACAGTGTGGGATCAATGAAAGGACACGAAGTACAGCAGTTGAGTGTAAAGCTGATGATTCACCACTAGATGGCAGAATGACATATGGCTAATATACAGACTCTGAATCCTTTTAAAACTCCTTCTTCTCTTTCTCTAGTGACCTCAGCACAGAAAACCTGCGTTACCTCAGCAGTCGCCAGGCACTGGCTGATCTGGCACACTTCCGCACCGTGATGGCTGAGGAGAGAGGCCTGACCAACAGCAAGTGGGTGGCGTTCGGGGGGTCGTACCCAGGTTCTCTCGCTGCCTGGTTCAGACTGAAGTTTCCTCACCTGGTCCATGCATCTGTGGCCACGAGTGCACCTCTGCACGCCACTGTCAACTTCCCAGGTAGACGGAGACAACGGCCCCTCCACTGCAAAAATTGAAATCTAAGCAAGTCATTATGTCTTATTTGCGATAAAAATTCTTATGTTTCTTGATTTGAGCCACATTCACCAGACCACTTCATAAAAATGTAGTGTTTCAACTTTTTTAAAAACAAAAATGAGGTCTGAATTGCTTGTAAACAGTCAAAAAAATCTGCCAATTGGATAAGAAAAATGTCTTAATGCAAGAAACTTTGAATTGAACTGAATTGTTTTTTTGACTAGCAATTCAGACCTCATTTGTCTTTAAATAACTTGAAATGAGACATTTTTATGACCTGGTCTGGTGAATGTGGCTCAAATCAAGAAAAATAAGACAATTTTTACCACAAATAAGACATAATAACTTACTTAGATTTCAGTGTTTGTAGTGTCTTTTGCCCTCAGCTACACATGAAACAAAACTTTTAAATGGTTACATGTCTGCATTTTGAGAAATCAGGGTTTTAAACCAAACACCATTTAAAAAACAGGAAATGTGGGTTTTATGTGCTGCCAGGAGATTAACTGAAGATCCCACTGAAAAAAACAAACATAATTGTATCATAGATTATCATAATTTTATATTCAACTTCATATGATGCACCCAACAACTCACATTAAGGGATCACATCTTCCCAGAAATTGGTTTCTGCCCCTAATCTTTCCTTCCGTGTCAACATCTCATTTACAAAAAGAACAAGCATAAAACTGAAATTCACCACACATGTTTTGTTCAGTGTCGGTGTAAATAAAAGTCCCACACAGAGTAATGATGAGGAAGGCTTCACCCTCTCTAGCTCTGTTGTGTTTGGCTCAGCCCTCTGGAAGGCCTCGTAATGAAACCAAGAGTAGAGGAGCTTTGAATGTGGACCTGCTCTTTCCCACCCACATGTTCATTTTATCTCAAAGACACACATGCACACACACGTACGCTGGCCATCTTGTACTCTTTGAAAATATCTGAGACAACATCAACATCCCGATGCTGAACCCAGGTCAGATATCTTTCCCGTCCAGCCCATGGCTCAGCAACATTATCATTTTCCCCAAACAACTCAGCAGTTAGTCAGCAGTAGGAGGTTGACTTTGCCCCCAGGTGAAAATATTCCAAGCTGTCGTAACGTGGAGTTTCTCCTGTTTTAGAGCTTCATAAACTGTGAAATTCACTTTGGTTGTGACTCATGGAAACATTTTTAAACAAATACTTTCTCAAGCACTTGGCGAGAACTGGGATCAAGCATTATGTTGACGATGACCCGGAGCTTTTTCATTCCCTTAAACAGTCATGTATATTTGTTCAGGGTTTGTGCTGGTTTGTTTTGGTCCTTCTATGGCAGAGCAGGTTTAAGTGTCCTCCCTCTGTCTGTCTGTCTTTTTGTTTTGCCAGAGTACTTGGAAGTTGTGTGGCGTTCGCTGGCCTCAGAAAATGCAGAGTGCCCCCTGCTGGTTAAGAAAGCTTCAGATACACTGATAGAGCTCCTGAAGGACCCCAAGACATATGACAACATCACCAAGGACTTCAAGTAAGGGTTTTCAAGTTACTGTTGCTCAAACCATCTCTCTTTTTTCATTTACAGTAAGATGACAAATAAGTTGACCAAGACCTTGGGCAAAATCTTTTTGTCATAGAATAGAAAAGAGCAAGTCTTTGTCATCCACCAAGGAGGAATTTGTCTTGGCAACTTCACATACATTATGTTGTAGCAAAAACTTTCTCATAACTAATAGAGCTAAAAATATAGTGTATCATATCATCAGTCATTCCATAAAGTTGACAATTGCACACATTTTTAGTTTCAAGAGGGACTCTATAGCACCGCTCTGAGCTCACTCTCAAACTGGCCGAAAAGAGGATGGAAAATCATGTGCTATGATTCTGATGTGCTGTCTTCCTCATCCTCGTCCTCTCAGTAAAGAGTTCAGAAAAAGCTTTATGTGGGTTACTCACTATTTTATCTGCCATAAGAAAAACCAAAATTAAGATCAGAAAAGTGAAATTACAAAACTTCCCTCAAATCACAAAAAAATAACTGAACTACTCTCACATCTGTGGGATTCATATGAGGCTACAGCTGGTTAGCATAACAAAGCACAATCCCCTTTGCATCCTAAATTTTAAACAAATGAATCTAAGAGCTTGAAAAGATTGAAAAAGGTAAGCTGTCTGTCATATTCACCTGAAGCTAATCACACTTGATTTGATTTGGCTTCATGGTCAGTTAAGCAGCGATAACAGAAAAATTAATATAGAGGGGAGAAAGAAAATTGCTTAACACTCTTATTACAACACCTGTCATGACAGCGAGGAAATCACCCAGCATCATGAAGTACTTCTATCCAAAACTCTTTCTTTCCCATTAAGCCCCCTATGCTTCACCACTTTGAACAAGATTGAGAAATTTGAAACTGAATTCATGTTTTGGTTCCCAAATTTGAGCCAGCTCACTGGAATTCTATCTAAGAATAACTAACAACCACAAAAACACATTTTTCTCTGTAAAACATAAATAAATCATCGTAATTTGGAAATCAAAAACAACACCATGCTTCACTGTTTTGTCTTTTTTCCTTTTCTTTCTTTTTTTTTTTTGAAAAAAGTTCATTTGAAAATTCATGGATAAACCAATAAGTATATTTCAGCACCAAATATTTTATTTTTATTAAAGAGCTTGCAACATAAAAAATATATTTTGCTATAATTATCAATATACTGTTCAATTAAGGCCATGGTAGGTGATAGTCCAACAAATTTGTCAAGAAAATATATTTTTTAGTCTGAAAAAACACACAATCAACAAAAAACTGTTTGTAGATATGTAAGTGTCAGACTCCTGACTTAAAGATATTATATCATAATTAATAATTTGTTTTAGTTTTATTGTTACATACATGAAAGGTGCAGAAAGTGTGAATTTCTTACTCTAAATGTTCTGATATGTCCATATATCATGAGGTGCAGCTACAGTGGAAAGGTTTAAAGAGCAGCAGTCTTATGTTCAGGTTTACAGCAGGTTCAGTTAACACTGGACTGTGTGTCCCTCCATCTTTTTTTAACCAAACTCCGGTCCCTGGACTGTGCAACCTACTCCAGCTCAATGCGGTGGGTCACTGTCTGCATTGGTGTCATCTTGGGATGGATACCACAAATATATTTTTTGTACACAGCTTCACTTATTGCTAACGTCCATTAACTGCTATAAAAAAGTCTACAGGCAGTTTGAAATGACCCTCACATTTTCCCTTAAAAAACTCTTCATTTGATTTGTTTTCATCTTTTCAGCCCTGAACATTTTGTTCTTTTTTTCTGTTATTTTTGTATTTTAACAGACATAATTTCCAGCAGGCCACTGTCACATATGCAGTCATTCTGGCTGCCTCTATTTTAACTTTGTATATTCCTTTTCTTGGTCGTTCTGGTGAATCTAAAGCCAGTCATCATGATGAATAAACAGGCTAAAACGACATTTATAATTGTGTGGTTAGTCTCCCTGAAGTCACACAGCCATGCACACATACTGCTCCCCTGACTCTGTGTCTGCACCGTCCTGACCACATGGGACATCTTTTATTTTAGCCTCTGTCAGATCAGGCAGACGTTATGCAGACATGTCCTCATACAAAAGGTCTCAAAGTAGGTGTGGTGGCTTTCTTTGCTTCCAGACCACAATGCCTCAGCGAATACTGCACTTGCGTCACAATTTCATCATGAAGGAAGTATCAC
>RPOG01007010.1:6017-20475 GCA_008086565.1 Thalassoma bifasciatum
CCACAATACTCTGCTTTACTCCACAAGACTCCAAAATACTCCAGTATTCTCCTCTATACTCCGCAATACTCCGCTATACTCCACAATGCTCTGCTATACTCAACTTTACTCCGCAATACTCAGCTATACTCCACTATACTCTGCAATACTCCGCAATACTCTGCAATATTCCGCTATACTCCTCTATACTCCGCAATACTCCGCTAGACTCCACAATACTCCACTGAACTACACAATACTCTGTTATACTCCACAATTCTGCAAAATACTCTACAATGCTCCACAATGCTCCGCTACACTCCACAATACTCGAAATTACTCCACGATACTCCGCAATACTCCGCTATTCTGTGCAATTCTCCGCTATACTCTGCAATTCTCTGCTATAATCCACAATACTCTGCTATACCCCACAATACTCGGCTATACTCCACAATACTCCAAAATACTCCACGATTCTCTGCAATACTCCGCTATTCTGTGCAATTCTCCGCTATACTCTGCAATTCTCTGCTATAATCCACAATACTCTGCTATACCCCACAATACTCTGCTTTACTCCACAAGACTCCAAAATACTCCAGTATTCTCCTCTATACTCCGCAATACTCCGCTATACTCCACAATGCTCTGCTATACTCAACTTTACTCCGCAATACTCAGCTATACTCCACTATACTCTGCAATACTCCGCAATACTCTGCAATATTCCGCTATACTCCTCTATACTCCGCAATACTCCGCTAGACTCCACAATACTCCACTGAACTACACAATACTCTGTTATACTCCACAATTCTGCAAAATACTCTACAATGCTCCACAATGCTCCGCTACACTCCACAATACTCGAAATTACTCCACGATACTCCGCAATACTCCGCTATTCTGTGCAATTCTCCGCTATACTCTGCAATTCTCTGCTATAATCCACAATACTCTGCTATACCCCACAATACTCCGCTATACTCCACAATACTCCAAAATACTCCACGATTCTCTGCAATACTCTGCTATTCTTTGCAATTCTCCGCTATAGTCTGCAATATTCCTCTATACTCCACAATACTCCACTGTTCTCCGCAATACTCCGCAATACTAAGCTATACTCCGCAATCCTCCACAATACTCTGCTATACTCCGCATTACTTCAAAATACCTCGCTATACTCCACAACACTCCACTATACTCCACAATACTCTGCTATACTCCACAATACTCCACAATACTCCGCTATACTCCACCATACTCCACTACACTGTGCAATACTCTGCAAAACTCCGCAATACTTCACAATACTCCGCTATACTCCGCAATAATCCGCAATACTCCGCCATACTCCACAATACTCCACAATACTCCACAATACTCCGCTATACTCCACATAATCCACTATACTACACAATACTCTGCTATACTCCACAATACTCCACTATACTACACAATACTCTGTTATACTCCACAATACTGCAAAATACTCTACAATACTCCACAATGCTCCGCTACACTCCACAATACTCCAAATTACTCCACGATACTCCGCAATACTCCGCTATTCTGTGCAATTCTCCGCTATACTCTGCAATTCTCCGCTATAATCCACAATACTCTGCTATACTCCACAATACTCCGCTATACTCCACAATACTCCAAAATACTCCACGATTCTCTGCAATACTCTGCTATTCTTTGCAATTCTCCGCTATAGTCTGCAATATTCCTCTATACTCCACAATACTCTGCTATACTCTATAATACTCCGCTATACTCCACAATACTCCACAATACTCCACAATACTCTGCTTTACTCCACTGTTCTCCGCAATACTCTGCAATACTAAGCTATACTCCGCAATCCTCCACAATACTCTGCTATACTCCGCATTACTTCAAAATACCTCGCTATACTCCACAACACTCCACTATACTCCACAATACTCTGCTATACTCCACAATACTCCACAATACTCCGCTATACTCCACCTATGAGGTGATGTGACACGTTATGAGACGTTTTGAGGCGTTATGAACACAATACTCCGCTATACTCCGCAATAATCCGCAATACTCCGCCATACTCCACAATACTCCACAATACTCCACAATACTCCGCTATACTCCACATAATCCACTATACTACACAATACTCTGCTATACTCCACAATACTCCACTATACTACACAATACTCTGCTATACTCCACAATACTAAACAATACTCCGCAGTACTCTGCTATACTCCACAATACTCTGTTATAATCCACAGTACTCCGCAATACTCCGCTATACTCCACAATACTTCACTATACTACACAATACTCTGCTATACCCCACAATACTAAACAATACTCCGCAGTACTCTGCTATACTCCACATTACTCTGTTATACTCCACTTTACTCTGCCATACATTGCTATACTCCGCCATACTCTGCAATACTCCGCTATACTCCGCCGTACTCTGCAATACTCCGCTATACTCCACTATACTCCGCTTTACTCCACTATACTCCACTGTACTCCACAATACTCTGCTATACACCGCCATCCTCCGCAATACTCCACAATAATCTGCTATACTCCGCAATACTCCGCAATACTCCACTATACTCAGCAATTCTCAGCAATACTCCACAATACTCCGCTATACTCCGCCATACTCCACTATACTGTGCAATACTCTGCTATTCTGTGCAATTCTCCGCTGTACTCTGCAATAGTCCGCTATAATCCACAATACTCTGCTATACTCCACAATACTCCGCTATACTCCACAATACTCCAAAATACTCCACGATTCTCTGCAATACTCCGCTATTCTTTGCAATTCTCAGCTATACTCTGCAATATTCCGCTTTACTCCACAATACTCTGCTATTCTCTATAATACTCCACTATACTCCACAATACTCCACAATACTCCACAATACTCCGCTTTACTCCACTGTTCTCAGCAATACTCCGCAATACTAAGCTACACTCCGCAATCCTCCACAATACTCTGCTATACTCTGCATTACTTCAAAATACCTCGCTATACTCCACAACACTCCACTATACTCCACAATACTCTGCTATACTCCACAATACTCCACAATTGTCCGCTATACTCCACCATACTCCGCTACACTGTGCAATACTCTGCAAAACTCCGCAATACTTCACAATACTCCGCTATACTCCGCTATACTCCACAATACTCCACTGTACTACACAATACTCTGCTATACCCCACAATACTCCACTATACTACACAATACTCTGCTATACTCCACAATACTAAACAATACTCCGCAGTACTCTGCTATACTCCACAATACTCTGTTATACTCCACAGTACTCCGCAATACTCCACAATACTCCGCTATACTCCACAATACTCCACTCTACTACACAATACTCTGCTATACTCCAAAATACTAAACAAAACTCCGCAGTACTCTGCTATACTCCACTTTACTCTGTTATACTTCGCTGAACTCCAGCATACTCTGCAATACTCCACTATACTCCACTATACTCCGCTTTACTCCACTATACTCCACTATACTCCACAATACTGTGCTATACACCGCCATACTCCGCAATACTCCACAATACTCTGCTTTACTCGGCAATACTCCCCAATACTCCACTATAATCCGCTATACTCTGCTATACTCCGCATAACTCTGCTATACTCCACAATACTCCGCTATTCTCCACAATACGCCGCTATACTCCACAATACTCTGCTATACTCCACAATTCTTCGCTATACTCTGCAATACTCCCCTTTACTCAGAAATATTCCACAATACTCGAAAATACTCCACAATACTCCGCTATACTCCACTGTTCTCTGCAATGCTCTGCAATACTAAGCTATACTCGGCAATACTCCACAATACTCTGCTATACTCTATAATACTCCGCTATTCTCCACATTACGCCGCTATACTCCACAATACTCTGCTATACTCCACAATACTCTGCCATACTCCACGATTCTTCGCTATACTCTGCAATACTCCCCTTTACTCAGAAATATTCCACAATACTCGAAAATACTCCACAATACTCCGCTATACTCCACTGTTCTCTGCAATGCTCTGCAATACTAAGCTATACTCGGCAATACTCCACAATACTCTGCTATGCTCTATAATACTCCGCTATTCTCCACATTACGCCGCTATACTCCACAATACTCTGCTATACTCCGCCATACTCCGCTATTCTTAGCAATACTCCGCTATACTCCGCCATACTCTGCAATACTCCGCTATACTCCACAATACTCTGCTATACACTGCCATCCTCCGCAATACTCCACAATACTCTGATATACTCCGCAATACTCCGCAATACTCCACTATACTCCGCAATTCTCAGCAATACTCCACAATACTCCGCTATACTCCACAATACTCTGCTCTACTCCACAATACTCCACAATACTCCACAATACTTCACAATACTCAACAAAACTCCGCTACACTGCGCAATACTCTGCAATACTTTGCAATACTTCACCATACTCCGCTTTACTCCGCTATAATCCGCAATACTCCGCCATACTCCACAATACTCCACAATACTCCCCAATACTCCGCTATACTCCACAATACTAAACAATTCTCCGCAGTACTCTGCTTCACTCCATTATACTCTGCAATACTACGCGATACTCCGCAGTACTCTGCTATACTCCACAATACTCCGCTATACTCCACAATACTCCACAATACTTCACAATACTCCGCAATTCTCCACTATACTCCAATATACTCCACAATACTCTGCTATACTCCGCCATACTCCGCAATACTCCACAATACTCTGCTATACTCCACCATACTCCGCTATTCTGTGCAATTCTCCGCTATACTCTGCAATACTCCCCTATACTCCACAATGCTCTGCTATACTCCACAATACTCCATTATACTCCACATTACGCCGCTATACTCCACAATACTCTGCTATACTCCGCCATACTCCGCTATTCTTAGCAATACTCCGCTATACTCCGCCATACTCTGCAATACTCCGCTATACTCCACTATACTCCGCTTTACTCCACTTTACTCCACTATACTCCACAATACTCTGCTATACACCACAATACTAAACAATTCTCCGCAGTACTCTGCTTTACTCCACTATACTCTGCAATACTACGCAATACTCCGCAGTACTCTGCTATACTCCACAATACTCCGCTATACTCCACAGTACTCCACAATACTTCACAATACTCCGCAATTCTCCACTATACTCCAATATACTCCACAATACTCTGCTATACTCCGCCATACTCCGCAATACTCCACAATACTCTGCTATACTCCACCAAACTCCGCTATTCTGTGCAATTCTCCGCTATACTCTGCAATACTCCCCTATACTCCACAATACTCTGCTATACTTTATAATACTCCGCTATTCTCCACATTACGCCGCTATACTCCACAATACTCTGCTATACTCCGCCATACTCCGCTATTCTTAGCAATACTCCGCTATACNCTCCACAATACTCTGAAATTCCCCGCAATACTCCGCAATACTCCACTATACTCCGTAATTCTCAGCAATACTCCACAATACTCCGCTATACTCCACAATACTCTGATCTACTCCACAATACTCCACATCCATCACAATACTTCACAATACTCCACAAAACTCCGCTACACTGCGCAATACTCTGCAATACTTTGCAATACTTCACCATACTCCGCTTTACTCCGCTATAATCCGCAATACTCCGCCATACTCCACAATACTCCACAATACTCTACAATACTCCACAATACTCTGCTATACTTTATAATACTCCGCTATTCTCCACATTACGCCGCTATACTCCACAATACTCTGCTATACTCCGCCATACTCCGCTATTCTTAGCAATACTCCGCTATACTCCGCCATACTCTGCAATACTCCGCTATACTCCACTATACTCCGCTTTACTCCACTATACTCCACTATACTCCACAATACTCTGCTATACACTGCCATCCTCCGCAATACTCCACAATACTCTGAAATTCCCCGCAATACTCCGCAATACTCCACTATACTCCGTAATTCTCAGCAATACTCCACAATACTCCGCTATACTCCACAATACTCTGATCTACTCCACAATACTCCACATCCATCACAATACTTCACAATACTCCACAAAACTCCGCTACACTGCGCAATACTCTGCAATACTTTGCAATACTTCACCATACTCCGCTTTACTCCGCTATAATCCGCAATACTCCGCCATACTCCACAATACTCCACAATACTCTACAATACTCCACAATACTCCGCTATACTTTCACAATACTCCCATTTACTACACAATACTCTGCTATTCTCCACAATACTCCGCAATACTCCACAATACTCCACAATACTCCACAATACTCCACAATACTCCGCTATGCTCCACTTTACTCTGCAATACGCTGCTCTACTCAACCATACTCCGCTATACTCCGCCATACTCTGCAATACTCCGCTATACTCCGCCATACTATGCAATACTCCGCTATGATCCACTATACTCCGCGATACTCCACTATACTCCACTTTACTCTGCTATACTCCACAATACTCCACAATACTCCGCTATACTCCACAATACTCCACAATACTTCACAATACTCCGCAATTCTCCACTATACTCCAATATACTCCACAATACTCTGCTATACTCCGCCATACTCCGCAATACTCCACAATACTCTGCTATACTCCACCAAACTCCGCTATTCTGTGCAATTCTCCGCTATACTCTGCAATACTCCCCTATACTCCACAATACTCTGCTATACTTTATAATACTATGAGTATTGCAGATTATAGCGGAGTATAGCAGAGTATTGTGAAGTATTGCGGAGTATTGCAGAGTATTGCGCAGTGTAGCGGAGTATGGCTTAGTATTGCGGAGTTTTGTGGAGTATTGTGGAGTATAGTGGAGTGTTGTGTAGTATAGTGGAGTGAATTGAAGTATAGCGGAGTATAGCGGGGTATTGTGGAGTATTGCAGAGTATAGCTTTGTTTTGCGGAGTATTGCAGAGAACAGTGGAGTAAAGCGGAGTATTGTGGAGTATTGTGGAGTATTGTGGAGTATAGCAGAGTATTGTGGATTATAGCGGACTATTGCAGAGTATAGCGGAGAATTGCAAAGAATAGCGGAATATTGCGAGGTATTGTGGAGTATTTTGGAGTATTGTGGAGTGTATCGGAGTATTGTAGAGTATTGTGGAGTATTGTGGAGTATAACAGAGTATTGTGTAGTAAAGTGGAGTATTGTGGAGTCTAGCGGAGTATTGCGGAGTATAGTGGAGTATAGCGGAATATTGCAGAGTATTGCGGAGTATTGCAGAGGATAGTGGAGTATAGCTGAGTATTGCGGAGTAAAGTTGAGTATAGCAGAGCATTGTGGAGTATTGCGGAGTATAGTGGAGTATACTGAAGTATTTTGGAGTCATGTGGAGTATAGTTGAGTATTGTGGAGTATAGCGGAGAATGTGGAGTATAGCAGAGTACTTTGGAGTATAGCGGAGTATTGCAGAGTATAGCGGAGTATTGCATAGAATAGCGGAGTATGGCGGAGAATAGCAGAGATTGTGGAGTATTGCAAAGTATGGCGGAGTATAGCGGAGTATTGTGGAGTATAGTGGAGTATAGTGGAGTATCGCGGAGTATAGTGGTGTATAGCGGAGTATTGCAGAGTATGGCGGAGTATTGTGAAGTATTGTGGAGTATTGTGGAGTATAGCGGAGTATTGTGGAGAATAGCAGAGTACTCGGAGTATTGTTTAGTATTGTGGAGTATAGCAGAGTATTATGCAGTATAGTGGAGTATTGTGGAGTATAGCGGAGTATTGTGGAGTATTGAAGAGTATTGTGGAGTATGGTTGAGTATTGCAGATTATTGCGGAGTATAGCAGAGTATTGTGAAGGTTACCGAGTATTGCAGAGTATTGCGCAGTGTAGCGGAGTATAGTGGAGTATGGCAGAGTATAGTGGAGTATAGCAGAGTATTGTGGAATATAGTAGAGTATTGTGGAGTATAGCGGAGTATTGTTGAGTAAAGCAGAGTATTGTTGGGTATTGTTGAGTATAGCAGGGTATTGTTGAGTATAGTTGAGTATTATTGAGTATAGCGGAGTATTGTTGAGTATAGCAGATTATTGTTGAGGATAGCGGAGTATTGTGAGTATAGCAGAGTATTGTTGAGAATAGCGGAGTATAGTTGAGTATAGTGGAGTATGGCGTTGTATAGTGGAGTATAGCAGAGTATAGTGGAGTATAGCAGAGTATAGTGGAGTATAGAGGAGTTAAGTGGAGTATGGCTTAGTATAGTGGAGTATAGCAGAGTATAGTGGAGAATAGCGGAGTTTAGTGGAGTTTGGCGGAGTATCGTGGAGTATAGCAGAGGATAGTGGAGTATAGCGGAGAATAGTGGAGTGTAGCGGAGTATTGTTGAGTATGGCAGAGTATTGTTGAGTATTGTTGAGTATAGCCGAGTTTTGTTGAGTATAGAAGAGTATTGTTGAGTATAGCGGAGTATAGTGGAGTATAGTGGAGTATGGCTGGGTTTAGTGGAGTATAGCAGAGTATAGTTGAGTTTAGCAGAGTATAGTGGAGTATAGCGGAGTTAAGTGGAGTATGGCGGAGTATAGTGGAGTATAGCAGAGTATAGTGGAGTATAGCAGAGTATTGTTGAGTATAGCAGAGTATTGTTGAGTATTATTGAGTATAGCGGAGTATTGTTGAGTATAGCAGAGTATTGTTGAGTATAGTGGAGTATAGCGGAGTATAGTGGAGTATGGCAGAGTATAGTGGAGTATAGCAGAGTATTGTGGAATATAGCAGAGTATTGTGGAGTATAGCGGAGTATTGTTGAGTATAGCAGAGAATTGTTGAGTATTGTTGAGAATAGCGGAGTATTGTTGAGTATTGCGGAGTATTGCGGAGTATAGCAGGGTATTGTGGAGTAGAGTCGAGAATAGTGGAGTATAGCAGAGTATTGTGGAGTATAGTGGAGTATTGCAGAGTATGGCAGAGAATAGCGGAGTATGGCAGAGTAAAGTGGAGACTAGCGGAGTATTGTGGAGTATTGTCGAAAATAGCAGAGCATTGTGGAGTATATAGCAGAGTATTGTGAAGTATTGTGGAGTATAGCGGAGTATTGTGGAGTATATCGGAGTACTGCAGAGTATTGTGGAGTAAAGAAGAGTATTGCTGAGTTTGGCAGAGTATAGCGGAGTTTTGTGGAGTATAGCAGAGTATTGTGGAACATTGTGGAGTATAGCCGAGTAATGTGGAGTATAGCGGAGTTATTCGGAGAATAGCAGAGTATAGCGGATTATAGCGGAGTATAGCAGAGTATTATGGTGTATTGCTGAGTATTTCAGAGTATTGCGCAGTATAGTGGAGTATTGTAGAGTATAGCGGAGTATAGCGGAGTATTGTGGAGTATTGTGGAGTATAGCGGAGTATAGCGGAGTATTGCGGAGTACTGTGGAGTATAGCGGAGTATTGTGGAGTTTTGTGGAGTATCTCTGAGTATAGCAGAGTATAGCGGAGTATAGCGGAGTATTGTGGAGTATTGTAGAGTATAGCGGAGTATAGCGGAGTATTGCGGAGTACTGTGGAGTATAGCGGAGTATTGTGGAGTTTTGTGGAGTATCTCTGAGTATAGCAGAGTATTGCAGAGTATTGTGGAGTATGGCGGAGGATTGTGGAGCATAACGGAGTATTTTGGAGTATTGTGGAGTGTAGCAGAGTATTGTGGAGTATCACAGAGTATGGTGGAGTATTGTGGTGTTTTGTGGAGTAAAACAGAGTATTGTTGAGTATTGCGGAGTATTGCTGCGTGTTGTGGAGTTTTGTGGAGTATAACAGAGTATAGTGGAGTTTTGTGGAGTATAACAGAGTAATGTGGAGTATTGCGGAGTATTGCGGCATATTGTGGTGAATTTTGGAGTATAGTGGAGTGTTGTGGGGTATTGTGGAGTATAGCGGAGTATTGTGGAGTATAGCGGAGAACTTGCGGAGTATTGTGGAGTATAGCGGAGTATTGTTGAGTATAGCAGAGTATTTGCAGAGTATTGTTGAGTATAGTGGAGTATTGTTGAGTGTAGCAGAGTATAGTGGAGTAAAGTGGAGTATTGCAGAGTATTATGGAGTATCGCGGAGTATTGTGGAGTAAAGCGGAGTATAGTGGAGTATTGTGGAGTATGGCGGAGTAGAGCAGTGTAATATGGAGTATTGTGGAGTATAGCGGAGTATTGCAATGTATAGTGGAGTATAGCGGAGTAAAGCAGAGTACAGCGGAGTATTGCAGAGTACAGCGGAGTATAGCGGAGTATTGCGGAGTATTGTGGAGTGTTGCGGATTATAGCTGAGTATTGCGCAGTTAAGCGGAGTATTGTTGAGTATAGTGGAGTATTTTTGAGAATAGAGGTGTATTGCAGAGTAAAGCAGAGTATGGCGGAGTTTTGTGGATTATAACGGAGTATTGCAGAGTATAGAAGAGTATTGTTAAGAATAGCAGAGTATAGCAGAGCATAGCAGAGTATTGTGGAGTATAGCGGAGTATTGTGGAGTACAGTGGAGAACTTGCAGGGTATTGTGGAGTATAGCGGAGTATTGTGGAGTATAGCGGAGAACTTGCGGAGTATTGTGGAGTATAGCGGAGTATTGTTGAGTATAGCAGAGTATTTGCAGAGTATTGTTGAGTATAGTGGAGTATTGTTGAGTGTAGCAGAGTATTTGCGGAGTTTATTTGAGTATGTCGGAGTATTGCGGAGTATAGCGATGTATTGCGGAGTGTAGCGGAGTATTGTTGAGTATAGTGGAGTATTATGGAGTATAGCGGTGTATTGCAGAGTATAGCAAAGTATGGTGGAGTATGGCGGAGTATTGTGGAGCATAACGGAGTATTGCAGAGTATAGCAGAGTATTGTTGAGAATAGCAGAGTATAGCAGAGCATAGCGGAGTATTGTGGAGTATAGCGGAGTATTGTGGAGTACAGTGGAGAACTTGCGGGGTATTGCGGAGTATAACGGAGTATTGTTGAGTATAGCGGAGAACTTGCGGAGTATTGTGGAGTGTAGTGGAGTAATTTTGAGTATTGCAGAGTATTGCGGAGTATAACAATGTGGTGTGGAGTATAGCAGAGTATTTGCGGAGTATTGTTGAGTATTGAGGAGTATTACGGAGTATAGTGGGGTATTGTGGAGTATAGCAGAGTATTGAGGAGGATAGCGGAGTATTGCAGAGTAAAGCTGAGAATTGTACAGAATAGCGGAGTATGGCAGAGTCTAGCAGAGTTTTGTGGAGTATTGCTGAGTTTGGCAGAGTATAGCGCAGTATTGTGGAGTATTGTGGAGAATAGCAGAGCAGTGTGGAGTATATAGCAGAGTATTGTGAAGTATTGTGGAGTATTGTGGAGTATAGCGGAGTATTGTTGAGTATTGTGGAGTATAGCAGAGTATTGTTGAGTATTGTGGAGTATAGCAGAGTATTGTGTAGTAAAGTGGAGTATTGTGGAGTATAGCTGAGTATTGCAGAGTATAGTGGAGTATAGCGGAGTATTGTGGAGTATTGTGGAGTATAGCCTAGTAATGTGGAGTATAGCGGAGTATTGTGGAGTAAAGCAGAGTTTTGCGGAGTATAGCAGAGTATAACGGATTATAGCAGAGTATAGCAGAGTATTGTTGAAGTATTGCTGAGTATTTCAGAGTATTGCACAGTATTGTGGAGTATTGTAGAGTATAGCGGAGTATAGCGGAGTATTGTGGAGTATTGTGGAGTATAGCTGAGTATTGTGGAGTATTGTGGAGTAACTCTGAGTATAGCGGAGTATTGCAGAGTATTGCGGAGTATTGCAGAGTAAAGTGGAGTATTGCTGAGTATTGCAGAGTAAAGTTGAGTATAGCAGAGCATTGTGGAGTATTGCAAAGTATAGTGGAGTATACTGGAGTATTTAGGAGTATTGTGGAGTGTAGCGGAGTATTGTGGAGTTTTGTGGAGTATAACAGAGTATAGTGGAGTATTGTGGAGTTTTGTGGAGTATAACAGAGTAATGTGGAGTATTGCGGAGTATTGCGGCGTATTGTGGTGAATTTTGGAGTATAGCGGAGTGTTGTGGGGTATAGCGCAGTTTTGTGGAGTCTAGCAGAGTATAGTTGAGTAAAGGGGAGTATTGCGGAGTATTTGCGGAGTACTGTTGAGTATAGAGGAGTATTACGGAGTAAAGTGGGGTATTGTGGAGTATTGTGGAGTATAGCGGAGCATTGTGGAGTAAAGCGGAGTATTGTGGAGTATTGCGGAGTATTGCGACGTATTGTGGAGTATTCTGGAGTATAGCGGTGTGTTGTGGATTATAGCGGAGTATAGTGGTGTATGGCGGAGTATGGCGGAGTATAGCAGAGTTATATGGAGTATAGTGGAGTAAAGCAGAGTATTGCAAAGTATAATGGAGTATAGCAGAGTATAGCAGAGTATAGCGGAGTATTGCAGAGTATAGCAGAGTATTGTGGATTATTGCGGAGTACTCGCGGGGTATTGCAGAGTATTGTTGAGTATAGTGGAGTATTTGTGGAGTATTGTTGAGTATAGCAGAGTTTTGCAGAGTACAGGGGAGATTTGCAGACTTTAGCAGAGTATGGTGGAGAATGGCGGAGTATTGCGGAGTATAGAGGAGTATTGATGAGTATAGCAGAGTATTGTTGAGTAAAGCAGAGTTTTGTCAAGCATAGCAGAGTTTTGTTGAGTATAGCGGAATATTTGTTGAGTATTGTTGAGTATAGCAGAGTTTTGCAGAGTACAGCGGAGTATTGCAGACTATAGCAGAGTGTGGTTGAGTATGGCGGAGTATTGTGGAGTATGGCGGAGTATTGCAGAGTATAGGAGAGTATTGATGAGTATAGCAGAGTATTGTTGAGTAAAGCAGAGTTTTGTCAAGCATAGCAGAGTTTTGTTGAGTATAGCAGAATATTTGTTGAGTATTGTTGAGTATAGCAGAGTTTTGCAGAGTACAGCGGAGTATTGCAGACTATAGCAGAGTAGTGTTGAGTATAGCGGAGTATTGTGGAGCATAGCGGAGTATTTGCGAAGTATTGTTGAGTATAGCAGAGATAGCGGAGTATTGCACAGTATAGCGGAGTACTGTGGATTATAGCGGAGTATGGCGTGGTATAGTGGAGTATTGCGGAGTATTGTGGAGTATTGTGGAGTAAAGCAGAGTATTTTGGAGTATAGCAGAGTATTGTGGACTATTGCAGAGTATTGTGGAGTAAAAAGGAGTATTGTGGAGTATTATGGAGTATAGCAGATTATAGTGGAGTATTGTGGAGTATTGTGGAGTAAAGCTCAGTATTGTGGAGTATTGCGCAGTATAGCAGAATATTTGCGGAGTTTTGTTGAGTATGGCGGAGTATTGCGGAGTATAGCGATATAGCGGAGTATTGTTGAGTATAGTGGAGAATTATGTAGTATAGCGGTGTTTTGCAGAGTATAGCAGAGTATGGTGGAGTATGGCGGAGTATTGTGGAGTACAAAGGAGTATTGCAGAGTATAGCAGAGTATTGTTGAGAATAGCAGAGTATAGCAGAGCATAGCGGAGTATTGTGGAGTATAGCGGAGTATTGTGGAGTACAGCGGAGAACTTGCGGGGTATTGCGGAGTATAGCGGAGTATTGTGGAGTATTGCGGAGAACTTGCGGAGTATTGTGGAGTATAGGGGAGTATTGTTGAGTAAAGCAGAGTATTTGCAGAGTATTGTTAAGTATAGTGGAGTATTGTTGAGTACTGTAGAGTATTGCAGAGTATAGCAGAGTGGTGTGGAGTATAACAAAGTATTTGCGGAGTATTGTTGAGTATAGAGGAGTATTACGGAGTATAGCGGAGTATTGTGGAGTATTGTGGAGTATAGCGGAGCATTGTGGAGTAAAGCGGAGTATTGTGGAGTATTGTGGAGTATAGCGGAGTATTGTGGAGTATTGCCGAGTATTGCAACGTATTGTGGATTACTCTGGAGTATAGCGCAGTTTTGTTGAGTATAGCGGAGTATGGTGGAGTATTGTGGAGTATACAAACTATTGTGGAGTATAGTTGAGTATAGTGGTGTATGGCGGAGTATGGCGGAGTATCGCAGAGTTATATGGAGTATAGTGGAGTAAAGCAGAGTATTGCGAAGTATAGTGGAGTATAGCAGAGTATCGCAGAGTATAGCGGAGTATTGCAGAGTATAGCAGAGTATTGTGGAGTATAGCGGAGTACTCGCGGGGTATTGCAGAGTTATGTTGAGTATAGCGGAGTATTTGTGGAGTATTGTTGAGTATAGCAGAGTTTTGCAGAGTACAGCGGAGTTTTGCAGACTATAGCAGAGTATGGTTGAGTATGGCGGAGTATTGTGGAGTATGGCGGAGTATTCCAGAGTATAGCAGAGTATTGA
>RPOG01007011.1:0-20468 GCA_008086565.1 Thalassoma bifasciatum
CAACCTGTTAGCAAATAATCAATCGAAAGGCGAATGAGAAAATCAGAGACATACAGTAAGAAATGGAGATCAATCCTCAAAGAAGATGTTGTAGCTCTACTATCAAATGCAAAGAGGCTGAGAGATGATTGTTCTTCTGCTCTCGTCAGTCAGACAGCCATGACTGCGGGCAATAAGCCCAGCTGTGATCAGGAGAAGTGGCTCCTCTGCTCAGCGTGTGGATGTTCTGAATCTTAACTCATCTTCTTTGACTCCAGGCCTCGTCTCTTTCCATCCAGCCTGTTTTTATTCCTCAGCTTCTCTGTGTTTCACCTACTTTACATCACACAGTCTCTGCCTATCTCCCTCTGCCTTTATCTCCTCTCCTCTTGCCCAGCGTGCATGCATGGCTTTGCATCTGATTGAGATTCCACTTTCTATCAGATGTAGATTACACCGGCATTAGATAAATATTGCTTACAAACCCAGAGGGCCCAGCCTGCTTTTAGTACTTTTAATGAAGTAATCCTTGGTAATCTACGTCACCATCTCTGTGTCTTTCTGTCTTTCACATCAAATGTTCTTCCTGAGAGCTGGCAACAGCACTGCAAACACCAGCTCTACTGTATCCTAGAAAGATGTGTTTTTATTGATGAAACAGAATAAGTTTATGCTGCTGGGCCCACCTGAGGTTAAATGTGCTTATGCCTAAAGTGTTATTTTTGCAATTCATTCTAAAATTGGGCCAATTAACTTTCTGTAGTTTTTGCATCTTCTTACAACCAAATGTCTAAGAGATTTATGATTTTATTTCATTCCTTGCAACCATAGATGTATTCATCATTTCAGTAATAAATTAACATTTCCATGCGCTGATCATCCAGATTTTATGGGGGTAGTCTCAAATTTTGATTTCTAACACTAAATCACCTTTATAGCTGGGGTGAGGGACTGGATCTCAGTACACGGCATTGAACACACAAAATTGAGTTTTATGTTTTCATTCATCTGACAGCTCATGCTTATCCAAATGTTTTGTAGCATCATGGCCCAAAACAAACAAACAAACAAACAAACAAACAAAACACCTCAATGTGTACTAAAGTATAGTTGAACAGCAGTATGGGAAAACTTCACCTGACTTGTTCAGTTTAAGTTGAGACCAGAGCAAAGCCTCTGTAACTTATTACATGTAACTGGAAACTGAAACTGGGATTCTCTTGAAACATGAGGGGATACTGTGGTGAACGTCACAGCCCAGTTTTCAGCATTTAGACATGTTGACATATCTGGGTATCAACTTCTATCACACCGAAAAAGAAGTCTCAGCTTTAAAATGTTTACTCCTCAATGTGAGCTATATCCAGGTTTGCTGCATATTAATCATAGCTCTGTTCTTTGCTGCCTGCTGGGCTCCACTTTTATTCAGACAGTGACAGCTTGAGCACCCTGAGCACCACTGCTGTGATTCTTGCACCCACCCAGGAAGTGTCAGGAGTTGACTCAGAAGCAAAAAGACAGAGTGTCTGACATTCATAAGTAAAATGAAATTATTCTCTAATTCAGTGGATGGAGGCTGCAGGAAAGCTTTAGTGCTTTAACCTTACACATTTATCTCAACATGGTAGGAGCTGAAATTAGTGCATTTGTGACCATGGAGCTGTTGTGTAGGACTAGTAACACATTTAGGTTTGTAATAAACCAATGGGCTGCATTATCAAAGTGTGGCACGCAGCAGGTTGTGTGCAGAGCAATCAGGAAACAGTTTTTCTCAAAAAAAAGGGAACTTTTGTTTTGTATCAATAACAGGACTGATCCGAGCCCCAATGTGAGCCATTCACAGTGAATTGTGAAATCACTTTCGTAACAAAGCCGTGTTGTATAATGAGGGATTACTGTAACAACATGTCAGGGATTTTTTACTCACTGTTCCAGATAAATGTAATCGTTTAAAAGCATTCTTTGAGATACCATTTAAACTTGTAACTACTTCTCTGTGTGCATTCAGCTTCAATTTAATACTTTGAATAAAAATGCAAAAGCACCAAGGTTCTACCTCATATCAGTTTCACATCACTGACTTTTTAGATGGGGTTACTTTCTAGTAAGACTCAATGTTTTATTTCCATGCTCAATCTACTTTCTCTTACCATTAGCAGAAATTAACATTTAAGAAAAGTTTTATATTTTGGAAATTATGGATAGTTCCAGTGCAAAGTATTAGAGTATGTGTGGGAGGAGGTAAAATCTAAACATGATGGAAGTTGTGATTTAGCTGGAGGGGTTAATACTGTACTGAGAGGAAAGCTTTACTTGGTTGACCAGTAAACTTTGGGCTGGTGGTCTGGCTGTGAACTTCAACAAATCATGGTGCCAAGATGCTGTTCACCACACTTCGAGCTTATGGCAGCAAAGTGCCAACCCCTCCACATGCTGCAGGGGCTGACAAGAGTCGTCCTAAAGCTGTGCAGGAACCACGAAGTGTAACAGGGCCATGTGAGAGCTCATTAGATCATCAGTGAGCAGCAGATCAACCTTTTTTTTTTTCTTTTTGGAGCAGCAGGAGATTTTAACCACACCAGTCCTCATTGATCAAACGTGTCTACAACCACAAGTTGGATTTAAGCCTGTACCCACGCACAGATCCACATTTATTACCCTGAACGTGGGTGGAAAGGAAGCCAGGTGTGAGTCTGTGCATGTAAGCAAGTAAAATTTGTCTGTGTCAGAGAATTACTGGATTGCATGACTGCAGTGAATTAATTTTCAGACAGAGAAAAGTATTAAGAAAGTTAAATTACATATGGCATCTACAGTGTATCTGACATTTTACTCATTTACTAATTCTGTAAAATACACCTTTGACCTTTGGGGTTACACGGTTCTGTGAAATTTCAAAGTGAGAAACTGTCCGTGTGAACTTTCAGAAATCCACAAGAATTTTGGGAAATTTATAAATTTGTATAAACTGTATTTACATGGTCCTGTTGTTGTATTAACATAAAAATTTTGGTTTGCTATAAGTACACATACGTCCAAACACGTTTAATGCAAAAGTTTTAATTACATTATGAATATATTTCAGGAATTTCACCATCTGAGTCTTCCTGTGATGAAAATAGGCATTTATATTTGTCATCAGCAAACATACAAATATGTCTAATGCAACATTAACAAATGATACTTTTCAGTTTTTAGAACCATGTAACTTTGATAGTTTCTTTCACAGAGCAGCAAAAAGTGGTGAGAAATAAAAGAAGATCATATATATTTATAACTCCTGTTCAAAAGTGTCAAAATATCGAGATTAGCTTCTCTTCAGGCCATGCTTTGTACTCTTGAAGGACATGGACTTTATCTTCTTCTCTAGTGTGTGGTTATGAATGTTGTTTAGTCATCATATTTAATGTAAACAAAATGTATTTTTCTTTCACAGGACAACAAAGTTAAAACAAAACAAAACAAAAAACCCTGAAGGATTCTCCAGCAATTGATTTGTTTTAAAAACTGCATTCAGGCCAATGGTAACAAAACCCTGAGTTTTTCCAACAGCCCCAAGCTACATTTCCATGGAAATTTTCAGGAAACTTACCTGAAATTAGTGAAGTTGATGAGGTTGCCTGAGGTTGACTAAAGGTTGAGTCATAAGGTATCTCAGATCAAATGCTACAGAAAGTAAATAAACACTGGGATGATCTACGCTGTCACCTGTCACCTGTCCTAGAACAAGAGTCGAGTATAGAGTGATTAATTCCACCAGCAGGTCTTTTTCAGATGTCACTCCACACAGGTCATAGTAGTGTTGTCATTAGCTGCTGTTTGTGAGCTGGAGGAGTATGCAACATCTGGAAGGTAACACTTCCCAGTCTGTTCCTCTCATTAGTATTCCAGCTGAGGCGCCCTGAACTGGGAACTACAAATATGTTCAATGTTAACAATGAAAATGAGTCTTATTTACTGAAAAACCCAGATGAGTGGTTTGTGTCTTACTGTGTCGGCTCTGTTTTGATTCAGAGTGAGGGTTTAAAGCACTGAAAGAAAAGAAAAATATTATAAATCTTTATTTCTCAATATCTAGATGTCTGGTTTCGAGAGTCTACAAAATTATTCTCAGCATTAAACAAACCCAAAGCTCTCAATTTCCCTTCTTAATTCATGTAATTATTCTCTATATAGCATATTGTTTCAGTCTTTTCAGCACATACCCACACTCACATTACATAACCACTCTGTTTAATTATACAAAGATATAAGTGCTGCCTTAAAGGCATTTCAATTTTCCTGCCCTCCTAATTTATTACAATAGTCCACATTAATCCTCATTTAATTGAATAAAACAGAAATGGACTTGGTGGTCTCTTTCTACTGCTTTTTCTCTAACACTGATTTTCTAATCTTTCTTCACTGTGTCTATTCTGGGTGTCTACCCTCTTTGAGAAAAGTCACTTCTGTTCTGTTCAGCAGAGAATTTATCAAGTTCCAGTTACGACAAACTCAGAAAGTAAACTTTGCCTCGGTGGAAACTTTTTTGCAGAGTTTGATGCTTAAAGTGCTGCATTGGAGACATTTGATGGCAAAAAATTGTGCATACAACTCAGCCAGTGAATGTGATAAGATTGCACATAATTATACTCTTATACACACATCAGATGTCTGCACTTTTTCTTTAAAAAACATTTTGCTGTCTAATCCAAAAGCACTTTTCAATATGAGAGGAAATTATTCAAGTTGATTCAAACCACCAGCTGCATCCCAGATATTTGCTCTTTAACTTTATATAACAGAAAAAAAGATGGGAACTTTCAAACTATCTTTTATTTATTTGTTTTTTCATAACTCAGCCTAAAGCCTGTACAGCACTTTGTAACTTTGTGTTTAAAAACTACTATTTAAAAAAACGTAATATTATTATTAAAGATATGAAAAAAAATAGAGTGTACAACAAGACTGTCTGTGTTAGGGTCTGGATTTATTTTTAACCCTAGGGTCAAATTTGACCGCTGTTATTTGCTACTACCAAAAATGAACAAACATTAAAAAAAATGTCAAATTTAACTTCAAAAGCCCAGAGTGCCACTTCTGGCCTCTTCATAGAGACACCTCGTGGATGAATGTTCAATGAACTTATAGCAGCTATTTAATGCGTAGTTCAAAAAAGAAAAGGGTTCTTTGGTTCTCCAGGGTTAAACTAAATTAAATAACAGAGCTGAAACAACAAGGAATTCTCTGGAATTAACCCCAGAATTAAAAAGTTAAAAACATTTCTAACTGAAAGGAAAGGCAACTTGCTGGGTATCTGAAGAAACAAAGTACATGTCCATGATACAACTTTCTAATCTTTCTTCACCGTGTCTATTCTGGGTGTCTACCTTCTTTGAGAAAAGTCACTTCTGTTCTGTTCAGCAGAGGATTTATCAAGTCCCAGTTACGACAAACTCACCTCACGTCCAACACAGACACTGATAAATAGAGGAACAAAGAAGAGACAACAAACACTACACCCAATATTAACACATTCAAAAGCGCTACATGGTGAAACCTTGGTGATTAGAAGAGGCAACAGATTATTTAATATTTTTGTTAAATCTGCTTTTAAATGCTATAGTAACACTTCTTTCAAGGATGCAGGTGTTGCCTCAAACCAGGTAAAGTTTGTCTTTTGCTGTGTCTCTTGGTCAGTTTTAATCCTGCAACCTGAAGCCACCTGGTACTTACCCTCTTTAAAAGTAGATGTTAATCACAGACCGAGGGTATAATCCCAGATCTCTGAATCCACTTTTGTTTTCACATTTACTGTCACATCCCTTAATCTTTACACCCTGAACACACACTGAAGTCCCCCTTTTTTAAAGTAAGACTGATCAGTTAGTAATGAATCCATACATGATGAGTTAAGAGAGACAGGAGAAATCCTTGTCCTCTGGATGTTCCAGCAGTGTCAATAGAAATGAGAGAAGTCAGGCGCTAAATGACTCATTATGATGTCCACGCATGACATCTGGCATTAGCATATCAAGTCATGGTGTTCTGATCTGCCCTTGAGTTGAAGGTAAAAAGGAGCTGAGCATGTCTGACTGTCAGGATACGTGTGCACGCCTCCATCCTTCAAACTTCTCACTATAACACCAGCGAAGCCATTAGCAAACTGTTGAGCTATTACAAAATGGCAAATTCATAATGGTATCAAATCAGGCTCCGGAAACGCTGTTTGTGCTGCCGCTGATTCTTTCCATCTGTTTTCATTAAAATGAAAATGAGACAGTTCATCCATCTTTCTGCCAAAGAAGTATGCCTTTATTCTAAGAGGGGTGAAAATCCAATATCCATTTGAATGACATGTAAACCTGTTTGTCTATGGTGTACTTTATAGATGGAAATATGAAACTTTACATTACACCACAACAATTGTTTTTCTGCTGGGTAAAAATAAGAAAGCCTGCATCAAAACATGGCAAAACATACAAACTATAACAGATGTTTAGATTAAAAGATAAAAATATTAAATTAATGAAGAGATAAAATATTTTACCTGCTCTACATTCTCACACACAGTTTTCATTCACATTTCTGTTGAAGAGTGAGATTTTACCAAGGTAGTTTTGTGAGAACAGACTGATTTTTTCCCCTGTATTCAGTGCTTTTTTAATCATTAGTCTTCTGATTTTAAAAAATGTTTACTCACGTCTCATCCACATCATCATTTAAAAGCAGATTTTTCTTTCTCTGTACTGGTCTCAAAGTCTGTGCCTTTGCCCGAAGTACATTCAGTGCACAAAATAAAGTTTTAAGCATCCACCCAAAGGAGCTCCCCTCATGCCAGGTTAAGTAATAGTAAAGAGCTACGTGCTAATCTGTGTGCTAGGTATTTGTACTTGTCTGGTTTTGTTAGACTGACCGAAAGAAATGTAATCAAGGGTTCAGCATCTATAAGCTCTGATTCAGAAGGAACCCTTTTCGATCAGCCTAATAAATGTTTTCTTGTAATAATCGTGATTATGACGATTTTTGCAGCTGATAATTGGAATAAAATTACTCATTCATTTTTTCATTATTAAGTGCTTCAGAAAAATCAACAAAATTTTAAAAATGTCTCAGAAAAGTGGGACCATAGGACTGTGGGGACATATGTGGCTTCCTACAGTTCTTACAGCTTGGTGATTGGTCGAGGGAATAAAGTGTCACATGTAACTTTGAGCTGGATTTCTCTTCATTTATTCAGTACAGGTTTGGAAATTCTGCGGGAATAGAGTTGAAACCATAGCGATGTGTTGGTTGCAATCTACTCTCCTTTAAGAGCCATCCATACCTCATACCTGATCAACATGAGTGGGCTCCCATCTGGGAGCTGGTTCAACTTAAGTTTTACATCTAATTTCTGTAGGGAGTGTTGCACCGTGTTCCCCAAGCATCATGGTCTCGCTCCATAGTCGGGTTCATGCTACAGAGAACTTTATACTAACAGATCAGTACAAATATAGTAAAACAACTACAAGTCCCGTTGTGTTTGACGTTATCCATGGAGCCAAGCATAATCTGGCACCACGCTACTCCACATACTTATTATTAGGGATGTCCAGCTCTAATCACATGAATCAGGACTGATAATGTAGTTACTCACTTGATCATAATCTGATTTTACATTCCGATCAGGGCTTGGATATATCTAGTCTTCCTTGGTACCTCCTCTGAACCTTTCTTGCCTGAATCCAGAGCAACTGGATATTTCAGTCATTTATCCATATTAACCTGACTGCAGGTAAGTAGCTGTTTTTATTTCAGGCAGCTGTGCAACAGGTTATTGTCTCCTTGGGAAACCAGTTGTAGCGCTCATCTACAATTGTATTGGTGGCCTTATCACAGTACTTCCAAGTTGGAAATGATTTACTGAATGTTTCCATGTCCCCCCTGCAATGTGCTTTTGTACCCCTGGTTGGGAATCAACTCATGAATCATCATCTCCAGGACTTTGTGTTATTTTTCTTGTCAGTTCACCATTCAGTTTTAGGCTGGGATACAGTTTTACAAAACAAGACAAATTCATCGTTCTCCCTCACACACATTCAGCACAGAAATAGTGCCACCAAAATGTACTTGAATTTGTGAATGTGTTTCTATCGTTCATATTGTTATCGACTGAATATTTAGTCATGATAGTACCTAAACTAAACCAGCTTGACCAAACCACCAAGCAGTGATCAGCTGAGGAACGATGGGACCTTAACTCTTCGCATGACATCATGATTTATCTTCCTTTTCTTCTTGCAGACCCTGTTCTCATAATTTTATCACCCCTCCTCTCCACCTCACTGTGGTTTCCCTGGAGGTCTGCCAGTCTGCCACTTGACAAAGGCTTTCCTCACCTCCACCTGTCCAACACCTCCTTTAGTATAGCGGTGCTTTCTCTCCCTTGAGCTCCACTACTCCTCTCTGCCGTGATCACTGTTTAATCTCTTTCAAAGTCAGTTCTGATCTCTTTGCTGTCCTCTTCCCAGGCAGCTCTCAGCCTGTCATTTATCTCCAGCAGAGCAAGGACAGTTTCCCCGAGTGAGACCGTCCCTCCTTACTACCTCCACTGTGTTTGAGGCCAAAATGCTCTTGTTTCATACCTTATATTTCACATCTGTTTGAGGTTGTACCAACTGTCTGTACAGTGCTCTCTGAAGACTCCTATTTGTATTCATGAGTTGATTCTTTTTTCATCTTGGAAGAAGCTTTTGATTGTCAGGTTACCTCTGCCTTTTATTCTTGTCTTTTGTTCTTCAGAGCTTGTATCAGTTTACTATGAGCCTGGAGTCATTCATTCATTCTTTATCTTATCAGGAAATATTTATGAAGAGTACTTTGATCAATAATAGCTTGTTTATTTGGCAGCTCCCCTTCTGTGTTCATAGTCCTGGTTTCTTACCTGACTTGTTTTTTTGTCATTCAAGAAAAGATTCATGCTGTAGCAATGCAGCTTAACACTTGTAGCTGCAAAAAAGCCTGTTATCCACAGCTGAGTCTGACAATGTGATGTGGAGGAGAGTGTGAGTTGTGAAATGTGTGAGAGAATTGGAGGAGGTAATTGTGTGACTAATATAAATGTTACTGTGAATTCTTGTGTGAATTTGAAAGTGAGTTTAGACCGGAGTGTTTTGTCATGATGATCAGCTGGCTGCCCCATCCAAAGGGGTTTGAAGTCATGTCCTATGAGTCCTGGGACTTTTCAGGAAGACAAACAAAATTTACCACTTTAGTAGTACCTGTTCAACTGTTTGTTCATGCAAATAACTTATCAGCCAATCTCAGGGCAGCAACTTAATGCTTTTAGTAACAGAGACCAAGTGAAGACGAGCTGCTGAAATTCAAACCAAGCATCACAAGAGACTTTGAACGTGGCATGGTTGTCAGTTTAAATTTATGACAAATTGCTGATCTCCAGGGATTTTAACCCACAACCCACTCCAGGGTTTACGGAGAGTGGTCCCAAAGAGAGAAAATATCCAGTGAGCAGCAGTTTTCTGGGGCTTAATGTCTTGTTGAGGCTAGAGGAGAATGGACGGACAGGTTGAAGGTAATAGAAAGACAACAGTAACTGTAATAGCCACATGTTACAACCAAGCAGGGGCGGCATTATGGGTGGGCCTAACTGTCCCAGGCCCCCCTCTATTTGACAAGCCTACTCTAAATTTCCCTTTGATTATGATTATTGTCATTATTTCTTTTGTAAAATTTTGTCACTTAAAGTTTATTTTTGTTAATTGCCCTAAAATGAATCAAGTCTAGCAATCTTTTTAGCCCATTTGGGAAGAAAATAGTTATGAAACATTCAGTCTCATGTTTCATGGGCTTGACCGGAGCCTGATTCAACTCAACTCTTCTTAACTCAACTTTATCTATAAAGCACTTTTACAAACAACCACAGCTGAAACAAAGTGATGTACATATATGGATGAAACATTAAAACAAGGGGAGAAAAAACCCCAAAACAACAAGGGTAAATTCTGCTTAAGACTTCAGATTCTTTGTCTCTGATCCAATTGTGGTTAATGTTGCAGTTCTTACAGCTTATAACAAATGGAAAACTGTAGCCATGCAGCCCAGTAGTGCATTAGAGGCTATTCTCTGGTCAGTACCATGGAGAGCGATCACAGGTAGATCAGTCCAATTCACAAAAACCATCATGAAAATGCAATCAAACATTAAAAGAGCAAAAAAGCAACCAAATTCACTTTAAAATCACAAACAGTGATGGTAACACATCAGTCAGACATTTCTATTACTTTAAAGAGTGAAATATTACATTTTGGAATTTAATGCCCAGCCAATAGTTGTTTGGCCAACCCAAGACTGAAATCCTGGCCCTGTCCTTGCAACTAAGTTCTGAAGAAAAGCATCTTTGAGCACCCAACACAGCCAACCTTGAAGCAGATGAGCTACAGCAGCAGAGGAGCACAGGGTGACCCTACTGTCAACTAAGAATAGGAAACTGAGACTACTATTCACATAGGTTCAACAAAACTGGACCATAGAGACAGAAAAATGTTGCCTGGTCTGATGAATGGATTTCAGATGGTCGGCTCAGAGTTTGGAGTAAACAGCATGAAAACTTGGATAAACACTTCAACGCTGGTGTAATTGTGTGAGGGCGATTTTCTTGGCCCACTTTGGACCCCTTTGTACCAACTAACCTGCTTTAAAGTCCACAGTTTACCTGAGTATTGTTGCTGACCATGTCCATCCCTTTATGAGCACAGTGTACCCATCTCCTGATGGATAACTCCACAACACATAAATGATGATGCTTGAGACTGTGGTTTTAATGCTTATTCAAATGCACTGGGTATTAAGTATTTATAGAGTAGCACTTTCCCTTTGTGTTTATTGAAAGGGCAGATATGTGGATATTTGTATTGTGCATGGTATAAAACATTTATAATTGCTGTCAACACAAAGATGGCATTTGTTTTAGTTGATATACAACACTGTGGTGAGTGAGGTATACATATATATGTACCTTTATGCCGTCCTTATTTGTTTGTGCTGATTGAATTTTTCTTGAGAGAGAGGCAAAGAGATTTCTGGAGCCTGCAAGCAATGTTGTGCACACACACACACACACACACACACACACACACACACACACATACACACATACACAAACAGCGTACACTGTACAGGATTTCATGCAACTCACAGTTTACTGAAGGTAAAGCTGTGCCTTATCAAACAGGCTTTCTTAATATTGTAAACACCAGCCTTGATACATTCAGGCGCAGCTGCACTACAACCTCTGATTGAAAATACTAAAAATACTTAAGCAGCAAAGCTTCTTTTGCATTGTGTTTGCAGCACTAACCCATGTTGCTTTCTTGAAAGTGTTTCCATGTTCTGTCACAAGTTTCCCCGTGAGTTATGAAACAAAAGATAAGACAACTGCAAAAGCTTTTCGTTCTCAGCTCCACTGCCCTGTAGATGTGAGAGTGTACGAGTGTGAAAGAGTTAGGATTTCATAAACATGACAGAAACATGCAGGGATGGCAATCTATTTTTGTCTGGCTCCATTGAAAATGTTGCTCCTGTGATAGCATCAAGAGAAAAAAACTGACTGCATCAAATTAAGTGCAACTCCCATCTGTATGATGTCTGAAGGTGCTCTCAGTGTCATGTACTCTGTCTTAACTGAGTCATGAATTCAATCATGAGAGGAAAGAGCAGGTCTTATTTCTTAACACTCAATGTGCATTTTACAATGAATGGGGGTAGAAGTGTTGTTGGAGCGGAAAACAAATCTGAACACTTCTTAGTCTGGGAATTCTCAGGGACCAAAGTGTCAGAACAGCGATAGATTTTCCACCAGAGGATAAAGAAGTGTGACATTGTGTGAACAGTCAAAAGGAAGCGTGCTGCTGCAACAGAACAACAGGCACAGTAAAGCCCCTAATTATCACAAGTGTGTGTGCCATGTAGAGGAGATACAACAAAATGACAGAAACAGCAAGACAGTTAATTGTTGAGACCGTTTTTCTTTGGAAGGAAACAAATGAGCTCAGGAGGTTTGGTATAATGACTTGTCGGCTGGTAATTGTGGGTCAAGACAGCCAATAAAGCCTGCAGGTTTGCAAACTGAAAATTTGAACTGGGTTTTTACACTGGAGCATACCAATAATAACCCTCTCTACACTTTACCATCTGCTTTTCCATTGCATCACCTCTATTTACAGATCGTTTTTAAAGAGTGAGTCTGTAGGGCACATTTTGGCATCAAATGAGCTCTGAGTTTTGTTTGCAGCACAGTTGGTGTTATTTAAGTTTTTCAGTGAGTATTTAGTGAAAGAAGGAAAACATTTCAAGTAGAGAGCAAACTATCGGCTTATGACCCCTCCGAAGCCAACCCAGGAAGCTATTCGCAACCATCCACCAATAATTCCGCTTCGATCCCTGCCGTTAAACAGATACACACCTGCTCAACAGCTCATGACCAGCTGAAAAATTGCTCAAATTTACCTTTTGCACAATTGGATCTTAACAAGGTTCCAGGAAGTAGAAAGAAGAATTGGAGTAAGTACAAAAAATTGACAAAGCAATTCACTGATAACAGCAATTAAACGGAAATAGGCTGCGCATCAGCTGATCAAAAGTTTAAGACCAAAGTCCTCCACGAAGCCAACTTCCCAATTGGATCAACATTTCCTCTAGCCTCCTAGAAACACTTGCATCAAGTGTAGCAGGTTGAAAAATGCTACATGCTATTTTTGTATTAAAACAGACACCCCCCTATTTTTTTTGTTTATTTTATGGATCGATTTAATACTTTCATTTTGGTATCATATCAGTACCTAATTAGTCAGTAGATGGCGCTATGACGCTGTTGTGAATAGGAGAAACCTATGTAACTTGTTCTGCGCATGCTCAGCTCTGAATAAAACTTCTTTTTCATTTATAAACTATGTGAAATAAGTTTTGTTAAGTTTATTAAGTGTGTAAGTGATGTGTAGCGACAGGCAAGATGTTTAAGTTGTAGCTGTTTAAGTGAAAGTGCAGCGCCGAGAAAGGCAAGTTCTTTTTCAGTCACCGGAAGTGTGTTCGCGCCATAGTATCAGACGGTTTATGCAGATTTAGACACAGATTCATGCAGATTTAGACAGTTGTGTGCAGCTTTCGATAGCATTGTGGTCTATGCTGTGTGAATGTTGTGTGAGTGTAGTATAAAAGTGAGAAAGTGTGTGAATGTGTTACAAAAGGAGTAAAACAAAGTTTTGTCTTGATAACTGTATCATCTGGTTATACGGATATATTGATATTTTATATTTTTTATGAAAGTGTTTTTAAAACTTTCATGGTTTAGATTGAATATGACTGTTATATAAAGTGGATGTTGATGAGTTATTGTCAGAATGAAGAGAGTTAATGCAGAGCAAGACGCTAACAATTTATCCTCGTCTCTCATTGATTCACAATTACACTTTATATTTATGGTTTCACAGCGCACCCTTGCCTGTGCTAATGGCTTGCTATCGGCCCAGCTTCCCTTAGACCTGGTGCCAGTAACACAAGCATGCACAAACAAATTCTTCAAGTCATCAATAAGCCCCTCCATTACAGAGTCCTTTTCAAAACTTATATTTCTATTAAAGTTTTCTTCTTCAGTTTTCTTTTTTAACTATGGACTTAAACTTTTCATGTTATCAACAGTCAAAATAACGTTAGTTGTGTCTCCCCTTTCACCTGCTCCCAATTACTATCCTGATCTATATCAAGCCAGATCACAGCACAAGTAATTTAAGGTTGCCTCTCTTATAGAGCAGGTCTATGTCTCATTCTTTTATTTTACAAACTAAATAGCCTTATGGTATTTCTCTTATTCACATGACGTCATTTCTGTCTCTGCATGGTCATATGTTAACAATTCTCCCCTCCACTGTCTGTGTCCCGCGCAACAGAGCTCCACCTTGATGCGTTCACAGACACAGGTACGGGTGCCACCACCAGCAGAGTTTTCAGCGCTTCCTGCAGGAATGATGGAATAAGGGCCTAATTTCAGGTAAGGCTGATGCTGGATACACCAGGTGCATCTCTGGTCCAACTCCGTTGCGTGTAGACTGTGTGCTCTCTCATTCGTCAGCTCATACCAGCTGCATGTTCAGTCTGGCAGGTTCCAGGACTGGGGGCGGTCACAGCGTGGATTCAGTGTGAGTTGACTCACTGACTTAATTAGAACCAATCTAATCTGTTGCTGTAAAAGAGCAAGGCTGGGCTATTGACATTTATTGAACCAGTAACAAATTGACAATCTTCATTTCAGAATCGTAGCCCAAAGTCCTGATGTGATTTCTTCAAATATGACATTTTAAATGATGTCGCTTTTGAGAGTAGACATGTACCTACCCAGGGGATAATTTTGACACGTATGCAGATACATTCAAGTATTATGCTATTCTGGTTATGTTGCATTCAAATATGGCTGGCAGACTTTATGATAGAGAAAGTTCCATAACATTCTTAACAATCCTATCATAGTGCCTCTCATTGCTCTTTAATGTTGATTTGTAGAGAAGTCAGGGTCCCCTAAACTCTTCTGTCAGATGAATTAATGATGCTCATCCCAGAGGAACCTAAAGTCATTCAGAGATTCACCTTTCTGCAGCCTCGATTCAAAATGCACCCAATGGTGACTTTTCTTTCTACTTTGTGCTTTTTTCATTATTATTTCTCTGCATTGACTATTTCACAAAGGAGAGTTGCAGGTAGACTAGGGGGGATGGAGGAAAAGTTTAAACATATGCTTAGCGATTCACACCAAGGACACCTGGCTGGTACAATGGTACAAGCCCGAGGTGAGTTCAGACTGAGTGGAAAGTGAATTTTGGAGCACACATGAATGAGAAATTTGGGTGGGAGAGGGCTTCCTGAGTGACATTTTGTGAATGGTTTGAATTTATATTTGAGCAGGATGTCTGCTGGAGGAATGTGCTCATTTATTTCATGGTCACAGCATGGATTCACATTTGTACCGACTCAAATGTTGTAATTTCTGAAGAAGACTGTTACATAGCAGCAACACAAAACCTTAAAAAACTATCAGAACAAGCTTGGTTGCAGAATAAAAATAGCTGAGGTGAGGGTGCCCCTGAAAATAGAGAGACTTCTTTTGTACTCTTCAGTGCAGTGCAGGTCCACAGAAGAAACTATGACACTCCTTTTTTCTTTTGTTTAGTGGATATCAGGTGGACGTGTGAAAATCTTTAGCTGTCAGTCTGTTGTCTCACTCTCACTCCCTGACTTTTATAATTGATAACTGTGTGAGAGGTGCCACTCCAGACAGTCCTGAAGAGTACTCGCCCTCACATCTGCACACAGAGTTTAATGCTGTACTGGAGGGTAGCCTGACTTTTTGCTCGCAGCCTCCGCCACAAACATTTTGTGTTTATTTGTGAAGTACTCTTGAAATAATAACACTGCATATCAGAGAAAAGAAAACAAGAATACCTTAAAATTTGGAATATAAGACTTACTTGCGTACTTGACAGCTGTCCCTCACAATATGAAGACACTCCTGAAGCAGAGACAGCAGGAAAAGCTGACCTGGGCTACGGAGAAAAACAACTGGGGTCCTGCTTTATGGTGATGTGTCGTTCATGAATGATTCATTCCAAACAAATGAATCATCTCGATGAATAACCTCAACTGAATCACTTACTTAAAAGAGTCGTTCAGTTCTGAATGTCAGTTGTGCTCTCTTTCCCCTCAACTCATGTCCCTCTCTCCAGACCTTAGTGTCGCTCAAACCTGCCCCCCCCCTTCATGTAAGGAATAAGCAAGAGGACTGAGTTGCTTGGGAGCCGTGTCGCCCAAACCTGCCACTATGTCTCCCTCGATGAAAAATAGAGGAGGCATCAAGAATTTAATTTACCATTAAGGTGTTGCAAAATGTATATTTATTTTACAGCTGCTGTCATATTGCAAACAGCTTATACATCCAACTTAATTTCAGTGAGCCAACTGTTTCAACATCCATCTAAGACAGTCTCAATTCAATTATTTTTCTATCAGAACAGCGTGTGTGTGACTGAGGCTGGTGACTCACAATCTCCCACATTCATTTTAAGTCAGTAAATCGATCACCAAAAGTTTTGAACAGGAGCCTTGACACTAATCACTCATTAGTTTCAGTAAACTATCATGACCTTAGTTGTTGCTTCAGGGCTTAAATACCCTGGGGTGTCGTGTCACCATGAGGTTTCTTGGAACCACCCAAGTGTGTTTTGTCGAAGCCATGTCTGCAACCTGATTTTCAGAAGAATGGGGTTTTTGCCTTTTTTTCCCCACTCTTTTTTCCAAATGGGCAAAAACACCAACTGATGTACCCTGAGGACTTAAATACTCCTGGTGTCCGTTTCACGAAGCAGGTTTAGTGAAAGCTCTGAGTCTATTACCCCTGAAATGAGGGAAACTCTGAATTTTCCGTTTCACAAATTGAGGTAACTCAAACAGAGAAAGAGGGGAAACTCAAGCCTGTTTCACAAAGAGAGGTAACGTCAGCTCTCGGTCAGTTACCATAGTAACAGACGCTGTGAAACTAACCTGGTTAGGACCAGGTTTTTGTCAATGAAACTCGAGTTTCTCTCTGTCTCAGCCCTCTTTTAACCACACACCATACTTGATTTCCTCACTCTTTCAGTCAGCGTAACATGGTTCTGCCATCTGTTATTTAAGAAACATACAAGTCGACTTTTTTCACAAATATAACATGTTCTTATGACAATGAACTTGTTGATGAAGGTGCAGCATGACTGCGCAGGAAAATTAATATTTTTAATATTCTTCGGTAGATTGTCATTAGAGTGCGCATAGATGTTCTGACATTTCCAGACAATTATATTTTTTAAATGTTGCCGTTTAACATCACAGTCCATCATTTACAGACACAACCTAATCCGTCTTTACATTTGCAACATAACCAGCCGTAGTCATGCTCTCACATCCCAGCAGACATTGTGTATTGTGCTCCAATTTTTTTGGAAATGGCAGGGTTTTTTTTTAATAATAATAATAATAATATCGGAGATACAAGGCAACTGTATGCAGGTCGTCAGAGGTGGCGGTGCAGGACCACCACCTGTTTTACTGGCATCTGCTTCTTTCTGTTTGCTGAGTAAAAGTCTCTGTTAGTTTAAATAGGATTAATTATTTAACAGAACGTGATACATATGAGAAGACATTTATGTGTGTGTAAACAGCATTATGTTGGAGAAAAAAAACAACTGCACAGTCAAACAGCCACGTAATATTTATTTTACAATATAAAACGTGATCAAAATGAGGTAAAACCGTGAGATTATGTGGAGGTCTCACCTGTTTGAAAAATATTTTTATATTTCATCTTAAGTTTCAGCCAAGTGCACTTCTCCCCTGCAGGATTGCACCTAAATTAAAGAAATGAATGAGTGATGTTCTCTCACACCGTCTCCCTCTCTTTTGCAGCTGCTGTGGTGTTGCACTTTTTTGCTAAAATCATGTTAAATTTCGCTGTATGAGCACATTAAGATTTCCAGCTCTTGTGGGGTAAAAAAAATGCTGCTCTCCGCTACCCCGTTGCCACAGTGACTCGTCAAACCGGGGCTCCACTAATGCTGTCTTTTTAGGGCAAAAACTCCAAAAGTCTTACTCTAGCTGACTGGCCTGAGAGTTTATTGAGCATCAACCTCTGATTTTGAAAAAAACAAACCAGCTAAGGGCTGTTCCAGGTTATCCTTGGCCTGAGTGACATTTTCAAGGTGCCACAGACTGATCACTGCCGAGTCACACCAAACTGATATCGTATCAAACAAGCATTTAGTCATCGAATCATTTTGTGTCCATTTAGATTCAGTATAGGAAAGAATATCATCCCAGATTTCTAGTTTTCATAAACTCAAAAATAAAATCATCACAATTCCAACAAAAAGTGTCTCTAGTCATCTCACTTGACTCGTAGTGTGTTTAGAGCATAAACCAGATGCACCTGTACACATCCACACAATCATAGACACGTCTTTCTTTGATCAATTTGGCTTCCATGAAAAACATTTTCTTGTTTTAATTTATTTGTCCAATTAGTGTCAATGTTAGCTGGAGTTATTTTGCATTTGTCCTCCTGTGCTGTGTTCCTGTATGTGGTCTTGTTTTTGTGTCATGTTCCTGCTTTTGCACAACAAAGACTGAAAATGAAAGAGAAATAATAATTACGCATTTAAATTCAGTTGGAGGCACCAACTGTCCAACATGATGAGTCATGACAAATAATGAAGTTTAATTGTTTAATTTTATGCTCTGTCTCTGAAAATTACAGCAGCTACAGTATTAGAACAGGTCTGCGGCAAGAGCTGGCCTGAATACAATTACACAGAAATTAATGGACAAATAAACAACACGATAAATCAATAAATCAATTAAAGTGGAGCGGTCTCCTGGGACTCTCATGTTGTTTTTGACTGAGAGGCTCCTCCAAATGAAGAGGACAGCTGGTAACATGGCTAATTTGTTTACAGCTGACGCCTTAATAAATGTATGAGCTGTGAATCATTTAAACAGATAGCTTCCTCAGTATCAAAGTACCATTTTCTGATATCTTCCCTTCTTCAAAATTTTTATTCAGTTACTGCATAGTGAACGTACTGATGCGGAAAAAACGAAAAGTTGGTTTGCATTTTTGTCCTCATCAGCTTCAACACAAACTGCCCTTGTAAAAGCAAATTTGTGCAATTTTTAACTGGTCTTAGAATATTTTTATTCAATGGAATATTGCATACATTTTTTTAATTGCTCACAGTATTTTAGAAGTAGATCATTATTATTTTGCAGTCTTGTGAGCTGACAATATTTAAATTGTTGTTAGCTCACATTTCTCTCTCTCTCTTTCTTTCCATCCATATTACCACTGTAAAGAAAACCTCAAGGTATCTCAGGACCTAAAGGTTTGAGTGTTCTTCCTACACACGGAGATATTTTACCCTTGCAGGAGTCTGAGCTTAAATTTGAAATACCTCAGTCATATTTTCATCCAGTTTGACACAAAGTGCATAATACCTCCCACTTGTCAACTAAAATCCCTCTGAGCCTTTTTTTTTTTTTTTTGTAAAGTGAAATGTGCCATTCAAAAGCAAAATGGTGTTCTCATTTTCCATCAGGAAGCAGCAGGAAGCTGCAAAAAGCTGCAGTGGCTTGGGTATGGTGTGCTGAAAGGAACAAAAAAGTGTGTGATTTAGGGAAATTTACATCATTTCAGACCATCAGACCAATCTGTGATGACGTGGCTGTGTTAACACTGACAGCCTTAAAAGTGACATTTATTAGCAAATTTGGACACTTTTAGTGTTTTTGAACTTGGGAGTTTGCTTTTACCTGGTTTAAAAATATCTTTTTGAACATTAAAGATGGATGAGACACTGTCACTTTATTCATTCTCACAAATGTTTCTATTGACTTTATATGGTTTAATCTGTCCTGTTTAGTTACCTGCTTTAAATCTCACAGTATCTTCCAAAAGAGGCAGATGCAGACAGTCTATTTGGTCTCTTATCTCTCTAACTTTGGGTCAAGTCTGCGATGAGAGATGAGTTCACCAATGAACATGTTCCCTAATTGAGTTTTAGATCTTTCCTTTAATATGTTAAATAACTTGTAGTGCAGTTGATATAAACCATAAAGCTTTGAGATCTTAGATGAGTACTCCAGCTATTTAAAACTGTCTTAAAGTGGAGGACAAGAGAAAAACTTGTTAGAAAAGGCTAAGATTTTCTTTAATCTGGAGCTCAGGCCCCCAAAATATAATCCTTGATCTTTAATTTCCTAAAATCCAACTTAATCATTTATTAGACCCTTCTCGCCTCAGATCCATTCTGTAATACAGGCTCTGGGCCCAATCAAAAATATTCATCCCAAGCCAAAATAGCCCCAACATCAATATCTAAGTCAAGCTGAAAAGAACTAAAAAGGAAAACTTACTGTAAAAGGAACTTTTTGAACAATTTTGAGGCATAAGGAGGATCACTTATACCCTGGCATCTTTTTCAGAGCACTTATTGATGCACAAGGGGTAGCCAAGAGAGCTTTTTATGATGTTTTTTTTCCCTTTTTCTCAAATTTGGCTACACTAGAGGGTACTTGATCTTGTTTTATCTTTCCTGAGGGCATCGAACTGCTGCCTCTGCGGCCTCTTTTACTCTTAGTTCAAAGTTGGAGTGATTGCAACTTTAGCCAGATTCTGTCTTTTGAGTACCACTTTGATGATACTTCCTCCTATTATTCCCATCTCTCCTGAAAGATGCCTACAGTGGTAGCCCTAAAAAGTGTCCTTGCATGTAAAAAAGGTGTTATTTTTATTACTCAAAAAAGTTTTAAAAAGAAAATTCTGCATTGTCAGATAAATCTTTTACCAGCTGTTCAAGACACTTCTTCTCTGTCTACCCATGAGCCGGCCATGACTCTCCTGCTTCCCGTAACAGTTGGCAAAATACCACTTCTGTCAG
>RPOG01007013.1:0-20466 GCA_008086565.1 Thalassoma bifasciatum
CCATCCAGTACAAAGTTAAACAAAGAAAAGTAGAGAAAAAAAGATCTGATCAGTTTTCAATTTTTTTACATAACGAATACTTGAGCCAAGTCACCACAGTCGTTTGAACAAGATAAGGCTATTGAGAAAATCTTTAGTTTTTGCAATAAGCAGCGTGTCTTAGTAAAAATATTATCATCAAAATTGTACTTAGCCAACAGTAATCATGTCATTTATGGAGATAATGTGCCAGCTATGTAAATCAAGATTTGTGTGTGAACCTTCAGTTTAACACAGTAGTTCTTATATTGTTAGACAATTGGGTGTGTGTGTGTGTGTGCGTGTGTGTGTTTAATTGTGCAGGCTGCATCATAGGTTAGGAAAAGGACACTGGGCTGTACTCTGTGTAAAGGATGGATGTTTTTAGGTCAGTTAAACTGTTGTCTCCTTTGCTTTACTGTGTGTCTTAGGTTTTATAGAACATACATGATCATATCAGGGAGTCAATACGTCTTTTCTGATTCTACTGTAGAATATTCACTGTTGTGTCTTTTGTTTCCACAGTGAAAAACTTGTCAGGGTGAGAGGATGTCTGTAAAAGAAACACTTTTGAAGATTCTGGAGGATTTGGGAAAGGAAGACAACGAAACGTTCAAGTTTTTCTTAAATGACCGTGGTACCCTGGAACCGTTCCTGCCCATCCCAAAAAGTCAGCTGGAAGGAGCAACGAGGACGAGATTAGTGGAGATCATTTCTCAAACCTACAACCAAAAGGCTCCTATAGTGGTGGAGAAGATCCTGAAGAAGATCCCGAGAAATGACCTGGTGGAGAAACTTCAAAGGACAATCCCACAGAGTGATGAGGCAGACAAACTTGGAAACTTTTCCAGACGTGATGAAGTGGATGAACGTCAGAACTTCTCTAGACATGATGAGGTGGACGACCAGCAGCAACAGTCAATCATCAACACCAGCCGCAGCACACGTGAACCAGGTCAGCTGCAGAAGAAAATGAATGTTTGATATTAATGGCATCATCATGTTTTCATTCTTCTGTTTAAATATGTCCAACATTTGTTCATCATTAGCTTGACTCGTGGCCTTTGTTGTTGTTTTTTCCTCGTTTTTTACAAACAGGTGGGAAAATGTCGGAGCAGAAGAAAAAGTCTCTGTCAGTGGAAGTTTCCTCAGAAGTCAAAGCTTTGACAGAAGCTCAGTGAGTGAACAGGATTACAGTTTTTATCAGCTCTTCTCTGATGTTTTTGTTGCTGTGGTGCTGCTCCGTGTATTAGTGATATGCATGGTAATAACAGGTATTTGATAAAGGGGGAAATAGCCCCAAGTTCCTGAACAGTGTAGGAAAAGGCCAACAATTCTTTTCATTTATTTATCCACAGGAAAAACCACAAGACTGTAAGAAACTGCTTGTATAAGCACAATATTGTATCAGCATTCAGCAAACCCCCCTTTGATAAAACAGAGGGAAAAAAGTATGACTTACTGTAAGATTGCAAGTTCAGCCCTCAGCAGCAGAAATAGCTTTGAATCCCCATCCAGAAAAATATTTTTGGTTTTCTTCTCAGGAGAAATCAGCTCTTTCACACGTTCCTGCTCACAAACAAATTTGAAGTCTTTGGTCGTCCATTGTTCAACCAGCAGGAAAAAATGGTTTTAATAAGAAAATGAATGATGGATGATGATTTAGATTGATGAAAAATACCCAGTTTAAATGTTTAATTTGACGTAATGCAAAAAATTAACCAGAACATGTTGAGAAGAATCCAAACTCTTGAGTTCTCGTTTGAATCATACACAGTTGGTGGGGACTACAACCCTAATGCCAGTGAAGCTGGGATGTTTTGTAAAATGTTAATAAAAAGAGAATACAATGGTTTACAAATCCTGTTCAACTTATATTCAGTTAAATCTACTACAAAGACAAGTTAATGTTCAAACTGAAAAAATATATATTTTTGTGCAAAATTTTGTTCTTTCTGAATTTGATGCTGCAGCTTTTTCTTAAAAAGCTTGGCCAGGCTCTTGTTCCCACTGTGTTTCATCACCTTTCCTCTAACAACACTGGTTCAGAGTTTGTGAACTGAGGACACTAATTGTTGAAGCTTTGGAGCTGGAATTCTTTCACATTCTTGTTGATGAACAACTTCAGTTGATCAACAGTCCAGGGTCTCTGTTGTTGTATTTTGTTCTTTATAATGTTCCACACATTTTCAAGGGGAGACAGGTCTGGACTGCAGGCAGGTCAGTCTAGTAGCTGCACTCTTCTACTACAGAGCCACGCTGTTGTAACAGGAGCAGAATGTGTCTTGGTTTCATTGTCTTGCTGAAATAATCAGGGACGTCCCTGAAAAAGACAAAGTGTCTTGGATGGCAGCAGATGTTGCTCCAAAACCTGTTTGTACCTTTCAGCATTAATGCTGCCTTCACAGAAACTGGGACAGTTACCCATGATGCCATGGGCACTAACACACCCCCATACCATCACAGATGCTGCTTTTGAACTTGGTGCTGAGAATAATCCGGATTGTCCTTTTCCTCTTTGGCCCGAAGGACACCACGTCCATGATTTCCAAAAAGAGTTTATATGTGGACTCGTCTGACCGCAGCAGACTTTTCCACTTTGCCTCAGTCCATCTCAGATGAGCTGGCGGCAGCGGCGGCATTTGTGCGTGCTGTTGATGTCTGACTTTGTCTTTGCATGGTAGAGTTTGAACTGTCACTTGTAGATGTAGTGATGAACTGTGTTAACTGACAATGGTTTTCTGAAGTGTTTCTGAGCCCACGTGCTAATATCCTTTACACAATGATGTGGGTTTTTAATGCAGCGCCGCCTGAGGGGTCAAAGGTCACGGCCATTCAATGTTGGTTTTTGGGCCTTGCTGCTTACGTGCAGAGATTTCTCCAGATTCTCTGAATCTTTTGATGATATTAAGGACTGTAGATGATGAAATCCATCAATTCCTGCAGTTGGACATTGAGAAACATTGTTCTTAAACTGTTGGACTATTTGCTCAGGCAGTTGTTGACAAAGTGGTGAACCTGGCTCCATCTTTGCTTGTGAAGGACTGAGCCTTTTGGGGATGCTCCTTTATACCCAATCATGACACTCACCTGTTCCAATGAACCTGTTCACCTGTGGAATGATCCAAACAGCTGTTTTTTCAGCATCATCAACTTTAGCAGACTTTTGTTAAACCTGTCTGAGCTTCTTAGGAACGAGCTGCAGGAATCAAATTCAAAATGAGCAAATATTTACAACAAAAACAATAAAGTTTTTCAGTTTGAACATTAAATATCATCACATGAAAATGAGTAAAGGTTGAAGAGGATTTACAAACCCTTGCTTTCTGTTTTTATTTACATTTACATTACACAATGTCCTAATCTCATTGGAAGTTGGGTTGTACTTTTTCTTCTGCCTGGGTAAGTTCATAATGTGTAATCACAGCAGCACACTGATCAGTCACTCAGTCTGAAAACATAATGACTGAGAGTCATGTATGCAGAGGTTTCAGCTCCTACATTTATTCAGGTGGGGTTTCTAGAGAATTGATCATTTTAAGTGAATTGCACAGACAAGGTGTTGTTAGATTATGAAGAGGAATTGCAATAAAAAAAAAACCAAAGTAAACTTGGAAGAATTCTGGGGGAAAAAATGGGAAAAAAACATTCTATCTGTATATTTATTATTGTTTACACCAGTCTGATTGGTATAATCAGTATCTGATCGGCATCGTCGATACCAGCCTGAATTTTACTTGGTATCAGATGGGTAAGGAAGTAAGTGCTCTCTGACCTCATTATCGTCTATAACCCGGCTTCTAGGAGGATAAGAGCATTTTGATTTATCTTTTCTTTTTTCTTGCAGGAATACCAACACCTTGTCCAAATATGACCACATCACCTGCAAAGAGCTGATCCAGTCTGGACCCCCTGCAGTCTACCAGCTGATCCCAAAGAAACAGAGTGTAGGAAAGAATGTCAGGAAACTGAGTCTGGGTCAGAGAGATCCAAACAGGACCAACAGAACCATCTTATTGGTCGGTGAAACAGGAGCAGGAAAATCGACTCTAGTCAACGCTCTGGTTAACTACGCCATCGGAGTGACGTGGGAGGACGACATCTGGTTTGAGACCGTGGAGACAGAGAAAAAAAGAAGAAAGTGCGAGGAACAGGAACCAGACGTGATTGTGTACGAGATCCTTGGTTTTGAAGGTCAAACTCTGCCGTTCTCTCTGACCATCATTGATACTCCTGGATACGGAGACACCAGAGGGACTGAACAAGACGACAAAGTAAGTCAGAGACTGTTGGACCTGTTTAGCTCGAAAGACGGAGTCAGGAGGATCAACGTGGTGGGTCTGGTTCTGAAAGCCAGCGAGAATTGTCTCAGTAACCGTCTGAGGTACATCTTTGACTCAGTGGTCTCTCTGTTTGGCAAAGACCTGGAGGAAAACATTGTCGCCCTCATCACCTACTCGTTTGGGAGAACGCCCAAAAATGTTCTGGAGGCTCTGGAGGATGCAAACGTTAAATGTGCCAAAAATGAAAGAAGCTGTCCAGTTCACTTCCTGTTTGATAAGTGTCAGAACATGATGAGGACGAAGGAGAGTACAGTCACATGGGATACTATGAGGAAAGGAATGAAACAATTTACAGACTATCTGAAAGACTCTGAGCCGAAAAAACTGGAGACAACAGCTGAAGTGCTAAACGCACGTATTGAACTGATGGCCTGCGTACACAAACTACAGGAGACAATCCAGGAGAGTGAAGAGAAACAGAAAAAGATCCAGAAGAGTCTGGAAGAAGCTCAACAGGAGATGAACAACAACAAGGAGTTCATGGAAGAAGTGGAGGAAAAAAGTATAGTCAAAGAAGACATTGGCGTAGGAACATGGGGGCTGATTTTGTTTTATGACGGTGCCGTCTGCTGTACAGTCTGTAAGGTGACATGTCATTTTCCATGCACAATGGCATGGTCTCCCCACAGGTGTAATGTTATGGTGAATGAACGCTGCACAGTCTGTCCGAGGAACTGTCCTGTGTCTGATCATGTCAAAGAGAAGTGGAGGTATGTGACCGAGACTCGAAAAGTTAAGAGGGAAAACGCAGACATGAAGAGAAGATACGAGAGGAGCAAAGCAGAGTTTGAGAGTCTGCAGAATGACCTGGTGGGGATACAGGAAAACAAAGACGAGCTGTTAAAGAAAGCCTTCGAGCACATTCACAGACTGGAGGAAATCGCACTGAACACTGACTCTCTGTCCACTCTCCTCCACCTGAACTTCCTGATGGAGCAGGTGAAGGAGAGAGGAGACACAAGTAAGATTAAGAAACTTGAGGAGATGAGGAGTCGAGTGGATGAAGGGACCAGAGCAGGACTGAGGTACAAACAGACCGCTGCTCGGAGGTAAACCAAAACAAAAGATAATGGCATCAAATAATCAGGGGTCAGCAGAGAAAGGAAAGAATGTACAAAAGCAACCAACAAACAAATCAACCATCCAACCAACCAACCAACCAACCAAGAAACAAACCAACCAACTAGCTAAGCAACCAACACAACCATCCATCCAACCAACCAACCACCCAACAAACCAACCAACCAACTAATCAACAAACCCAACCATCCAACCAACTAACCAACCAACCAACCAACCAACTAACCAACCAACCAACCAACCAACAAAAGCAACCATCCAACCAACTAACCAACCAACCAACCAACCAACAAAACCGACCATCCAACCAACCAACCAACAGACCAAGCAACCAATGAACCAACCAATCAACAACCAACAAACCAAAAAACCAACCAGCAAACAAACACAAAAATCCACCGCCAACAAACCAACCAACTCACCAAGCAACCAAGCAACAACAAAAACAACCAAGGAACCAACAATCCAAACAACTAACCAACCAACCATCCCAAAAAAACATCCATCCAACAATCCAACCAACCATCCAACCAACCAACCAACAAACCAACCAACCAACTAACTAACCAACATACCAAACCAACCATCCAACCAACAAACCAACCAACCAATGCACCAACCAATCAACAACCAAACTAACCAAATTATCATCAAACCAACATACCAACCAAACAACCAACCAGTCAACCAAATAACCTTTAAACCACCAATCCAACCAAGCAACCAAATATCTAAGCAACCAAGTAACCAACAAACCAACTAACTAATCAAACAATCAAGCAACCCACAAAACCAACCATCCAAACAACTAACCACCCAACCAAACTAACCATTCAACCAGGTAATAAACTAACCAACAAACCAACCAACCAACAGACCAAGCAACCAAGCAACCAACAAACCATACAACCTTCAAACCGACCAACCAACCATCTAACTAACAGGCAACAAACCAAACTACGTTCAAACCAACAAAACAACCAACCAACCATCTAAGCAACCAAGAAACCAACAAACTAATAAAATAATCAAGCAACCAAGTCTCCAACAAACCAACCAACAATCAAACTAACCAACCAACCAACAGACCAAGTAACCAACCAAACCATCAACAAACCAATTTAGCAACCAACCATCTACCTAACAAGCAAAAAAACCCAAACAACCTTCAAACCAACAAACCAACCAACCATCTACCTAACAAGCAATCAAGTAACCAACCAACTAATCAAGCAACCAAGTATCCAACAAACCAACCAAGTTACCAAGCAACGAACCAACCAACTAACCGTCAAACTAACGAGTCAACTTACTAACAAATCAACAAATCATACAAGCAACAGACAACCAAACGAACCAACAAACAAACCAACTAACCAACCAACCAACAAACCAACCTACACCAACCAACCAAGCTATGGAACTAACCAACCAACGAACAATCAACAAACCAACAAACAAACCAATCAACCAATCAACCAACCAATGAACAATCAACAAACCAACCAACCAACCAACAAACAAACCAATCAACCAACCTATAAACAATCAACAAACCAACCAACAAACAAACCAATCAACCAATCAACCAATGAACAATCAACAAACCAACAAACCAACCAACAAACCAATCAACCAATCATCAAACCAATCAAACAAAACAATCAACCAACCAATCAACCAACCAACCTTGCAATTCATGGTTGTCACACGCTGACCTGTGTCTAGGTGTGAACAGTTTCTGATTATTTATGTGTTGTTGTTTATGGTTTTTTTTAATGTTGAATTGCCATCAGTGATCTAAAATCACTAATCTATAATCTGATCTTAGCGTCTGTCTGTGTCTGACTGTCTAGTTTTTTTTTAATATATATATTTTTATTATTTTACTTTGAAAGGCCATCAGTGATCTATAATCACTAATCTATGATCTGATTTTAGTGTCTGACTGTATCTGTGTGGTGGGGACCATTTAAGTTTTTACTGTCAGGTTTAGAGGCTTTCCTGAAATAATCACAGGATTGTTTTTATGTGATGAAAGTCTTTGTCCTTTCTCAACAAATCATTATTTAACTTCTCTATGATGATTTTTCTTTCCTTTCCTGTAAGATTTCAAATTCTGCTCAGTTTGTGACTTTATCAGCTTGATTATAGCCATATGAGAAAAAACTACATCTGAATTATTTTCTCAGTTCTGGATCCTTTTAAATGTAAGTGTGATCTTTGTTCAAATAAAAGTACATAAAAATGGTGTGTTTTGAACCTCCTGTTTGAAGCACAGTCTTTAATTTCACAGGATTGGTCTTTTTGGATAAAGGTGTGACCTTACCTGGACATTCAGGTGGATTCACAAAACTTCTTCTTTGTCCTCTGTGACTGGAAATGAACCATAATTAAAACGGATTCATATAAAAGGACTGATTTATACTCCTGCGTTTTATCCAGATGGGTCATTAATGAAAAATAATATTATAACCTCTATGAATGAATTTGATTTTATTGTAAAAGTAATCCCTGATGGAATAATTATGTTGTTTTAAAGAACAGCTGATCTCCTTTGTCCAACCAAACTTGAAACTGTTCAGATTTGTCTCTAGCTCGTAATAATAATAGTTTAATTCACTCAAAAAAAGGAATCGCAGGTTTTCTTCATGTGAAAGTGTTTGTTACAGTTAAAAATTAAGTTAAAGCTGTTTATATTTTATAAGAGTAATTACAGCACATGTGCAGACACACAAACAGCTGTTAGAGCTGAATGACAGATGATCCTGATCAGCTGACGTCATCATCACGAAAAGACATCACGTCATTAAAGACCTCTGAAGGAAAGGACGTCTCATTTGTCGGATAACGAATCTCCTCTTCTCCTCGTCTCCTCTTCATTTGCTCGCGTCTCTCTCATCATCTCTGGTGGGCGGGACTGGGTGGATGGAAGTTAGTGCGAATGAGATGCAGCCTGAGTTTGGCAGCATGCTGACTCAGCAGGAAGAGGTCACCACAGGACTCTCCATCACGGTGAATGTGGATAAATCTGCAGGGATCTGCGTTTGACGAGTCCCCCCCCCCCCCCCCCCCCCCCACCCAGGTTTGTTTTTTGATCTTTGAGATTGCGTGTTGAAGTGTAATATTACAATAAAGTAACACGTCTGTATTCAGAAAAGTAGTCACACCTTCCATGTTGTAGCCTTGTGCTAAAACTTTTATTCTTCCTTATGATAAACACTTTCACAGTCGAGGTGTCACATAGAAGAACATAGTTGAATAGGTTTGTAGTCAAATCCAGATAAATGGCTTTAGAGTGACACCTGCTGTCTCTGATGTGTAAATGCAGCTCCAAACCCAGGATTTACTGCAGGTAACCTTTCTGAGTCTCTCTGAGAGTGTACAATTAAGTTCACTTTAACACACACACACACACACACCTGACAATGATGATACCTGGTTTATTGTTTGGTGTCTTAACTATGATTTCCCTACGTTTTTGATGAGTTAACCCTTCGTAATTGTATGTTTTATGAACCATAAAAGAAAATCTGAAACTAGCAACTGAAAAATTAGCAGTGGTCTCTTAATTTTTTCCAGAGCTGTATTTCGACTTTATTCTCGTAGTAAATTACGTCATTCTTTTCGACTTTAATCTCGTAGTAAATTACGTCATTAATTTTGACTTTAATACCGTAGCAAAATAATTAATTTCGACTTTAAACTTGTGGTAAAACAATTAACTTTGACTTTATTCTCATAGTAAAATATGAAGTATATATGGGTCAATGACAAAAAGAGGGTCTAAAAACGTATTTTTAAAAAGTTCTTTGAAAATGGATAAAAAACATATTTCTGAGAGAAGAATTATGTTTTCTAACAGATTTCAGTAGTTGACCAACATTTCAAAGTTTTTAGGTTCATTATTTTTTAGTATTTTAATTTGAGCACCCAAAAATGTCACGTGGCGCAACCAAATATATGAAAATATATTTATATGTTCCTGTTATTTTTTCTGTGTGAAATTATTGGCAAGTATCTCTCAAGTGTCTGTAGTGACTCATACATTTTCATTTTGTGTGTTTAATTTGTTTTATTTGTGAATAAGATAAATAATTTGATGTTAAAATAACATTTCACATTATTACATTGGTTGTACCACCTGACATGGAAATTGTTCCAGTCACCAATGAGGTGAAAAAACCTTTTTTATCAGTATTTCAGAGAAATCTACAAACTTTTCCACTTGGTCACAAATGTCATTTGGGGTCCTCTGGCTGATGCAGTTTCCTGTTTCCTGTTTTATTCTCTTCACTTTAAAATAAAAGTCTAATGTTACGGTTGCACCACCCTGACATTTGACAAGGTGAAAATTACGGGACAAAAGTTTTTTACATTTCTTAACAGCTTTAAAATTCTTTTTATTTGCAAAGAATGTTTCATTTAAAAAGGTTCAAGCATAAAATAATGCCACTGTATTTTTAATTTCAATTAACAACAATTGACATTCAATTTTTAGAGTTTAATTACTGTGGATACTTGTCAGGACGGTTGCACCACCTGACATTTTGAGGGTTTTAGGAACATGTTATATTTTAATAGTTTAGAGATGTGTTCAAATAAGACAGGTTTCATAGAATAAAGAAATACATGTGATGAAATACTCAATTCATGATGGAAGGAAATATTGCACTTGGACACAAAAAAAGGGACGTCACGTCATTGACCCATATATATATTTATGTACTTCTTTTTTCCAAAAAGAAGTTGGGATTTTTGATACAAAAAGTCTAAATTTGGACTCATCACATTAATTTGACTTTTACATAAAAATGTTCACTTAATTTTGGTTTAAAAAGAAAGAAAGAGAAAAAAAACACAACAAATCCAGTTTTTCATTTCTATGTTTTTCTGTGGCAGAAATTGGCTTCTATATTTGCCCTTCTCAGCTTGCTCAAAATCTTCATCACTGTTTTTTTTTTTTCTTTTCTGAATTTCTCTGGTAACTCATCTTCAGTGTCTTTTCTTTTGAACAAAGAAGTTATATTTATCTACATTATTAGGTTAAATAAAATGACTTTCTTTTATTGTGATTCTCTCCTTTTCTTAATTCATATTGTCTGGAGACAATAACTCACTGATATTTAAATCATGTCAAAAATGCTTCAGCCAATTTTTGAGAATATGTTAAATTTCACTGATGTTTTTCATCATGTCCCGTTGCAAGCAGCATGTATTGATATCTGTGAATCAGTTGTGGAAAACGTCCCGTTTGATAAAACCCACCGACTCGATCCCAGTGTTTTTGGACGTAGACACGCATGCGCACTCATGTTCCTCTGAGTGAAGTCTCAGGTCGTAAGCTCGACAGTAGATTCCTTCCCGAAGCGGTTCTGCCTTGTTAAAACTGAAAGTATAGAAAACACAACTGCTTGTGAACATAAAGACATTAAATGTGTGGTACACATTTTATCACCGGGGTGGGATGGAATACCTCCAGAATTTTACCTATTTTTCTGGAAGGAGCTAGGTCAGTTCATGCTGGATATGATCCTGACAGCAGTGGATAGGGGTTCATTTGATCGAGATGCTAACTCTGCTATCCTTACTGTCCTCCCTAAACCAAATAAGGATCCCTCTCTTTGTTGTAATTATAGACCCCTATCACTCCTTAATTCTGAAGTTAAGATATATGCCAAAGTTCTGGCTTCACAGATAGAGACTCACATGACCAAATTAGTACACCACGATCAAACTGGGTTTATAAAAACACGCCAAGCACCTGACAATATGCACAGACTTTTACATGTGCTACACTTTTCTAAAGATATCGAATCCCCATGTGCCATCCTGTCCTTAGACGCAGAAAAGGCCTTTGACAGACTGGAGTGGGACTACCTATGGTTGGTTTTGGAAGCATTTAGCTTAGGCACTAATTACATTAATATGATAAAAGTACTTTACTATAACCCATCAGCCATGATTACTTCAGGCAATATTGTTTCACCACCTTTTACAGTATCAAGAGGCTCCCGCCAAGGATGCCCTCTCTCACCGCTCCTATTTGCCCTTTCTCTAGAACCCCTTGCGCAGACAGTGAGGCAGCATCCCTCTCTCTCACCCATATCCTTTTGTAACACCTCACATCACATCTCACTTTTTGCTGATGACATTCTGCTATATTTAGATAACACGTCAGTAGATATCCCGATAGTGTTAGAAGTATTTGAGGAATTCAGCACTCTCTCAGGCTACAAAATCACCTGGGCTAAATCCTCGCTGATGCCCCTCATTCACTTCTTGATGCTGCCTCACTGCCAAAGCATATTCCAGTCGTGAAGACTTTTAGATACTTAGGTGTGGATATCTACCCCTCCCTGTCTTCCACCTGTAACAAAAATTTCCAAGACATTATGAAACAGGTGGAGGCAGACCTGGAAAGGTGGACGAACCTCCCAAACTCCCTACAAACTCGTGTGTCAATAATAAAAATGAACATCTTCCCCAGAGTGAACTTTTACTCTAATATGATACCTGTTTCTCCACCTAAGGGCTATTGGGATAAAATGCACAAATTAATAACAAAATTTATCTGGGGAGGAGCACGAACACACATCAAGTTAACTACTTTTCAGCGCAATAAATGTAATGGTGGCCTTGTGGTCCCTAATTTTAAATTTTACTTTTGATCATATGTATTGAGGCCACTGTCCAATTGGCTTGATCCCCAGATACAATCATCATGGAGACCTATTGAAAAATATTTGTCCTCCCCACACAGACTCCAAGACTTAATCCATTCAGGACTTTCTAACAAACATTCTAAATGTAAGCTAGTATGTATCATGTCACACGTTTTAACTGTTTGGCAATCAGTTGGGAGGATGATCGGTCCTACACCAAAGTGGCACGCACAAAGCCCTGTATTCTATAACTATTCTTTACTCACTGGAGGGGTACCCTTCTCTTTCAGAGAATGGAGCGACAGAGGAATTCACGTTAAGTCTAACATTTACGATTATAAAGAGCTGAGGACTTTTCGTGATTTACAAACTACGTGCGATCTGCCAGGTTCATCTTTTTTCTTCTATCTCCGCCTCAGATAGCAATGCGAGCATATGGAGTGCCCTGGGACACGCCCCTACCCACCCACAAACTGCACATGTTGTTAGACGTGGGAGTGAAGTCCAGAGGCCTCGTATCTTCTCTTTACTCATTTATCCTAGAGCCTACCTGTGGCTCTCTGTCTATACATCAGGTGTGGATCAGAGACCTTGGTATGTCCAACAATGAGATATGCTGGTCAACTGTTTGGAAAAACTTAGACAAAACACCAAAAAACCTTAATCATAAACTTATACACTTCAAACTAATACATAAAATGTACCTCACGCCAAGAAAACGACACCTTATGAAATTTATACAGTCTCCTATTTGTGACCTATGCTCTCTGGGCCTGGTGGGATCATTCTTACACATGTTCTGGGAGTGTCCTGATGTAATGTCTTTTTGGACATCAGTCTCGTCCACCTTATCAGACATGCTGGATATAGATGTGCCCTGTCAGCCCAGAGCACTGCTTCTTAATGACACCTCATCACTTAATCTGTCCTCCACTCAAACTCATATTTTATTCACAGGGCTGACCGCAGCCAAGAAAATGCTAGCCCTGCGCTGGAAGCCCCCTCACACACTTACAATCACACAATGGCTGCAATCATATCTGAGCATACTGTATATGGAACTGTCTGTTGCAAAAATGCACGAATCTGGTCCAAAAACAATCCAAACTTGGACCACTGCGGCTGCAGCGGTCAAACATCTACTAGAATGAGAAATGTGCACATAAACGTGACCTTTTGTTTATGTACTCATTTGCGTACATATGTATTCTTTTTCTTGTTGTTTGCTTACGTATTTATTTAATTATTTTATGGTTCCCAGGAATGATCAAAGTACCATACACTGTATTTACTGTCATTTGTAATATAGAAAATCACGTGGGAGGGAGGGATGTCACCAACCGGGGGGTTGGGGGGGTTATTTATTTAACTATTCAGTGTATTCAATTACAGATCCATTGATAATGTATATATATTTTCAGTTTTGACATTGACATGTATGAATCTGTCAAAGGGAAACTCTTTTCATTGTGCCTCTGTTACTAAGTTGTGTCATGCCCTTCTCTTTTTTGAAATAAATAAAAATAATTGATCGCAAAAAAAAAAAATGTGTGGTACACATTTTGAAGGCTGGGTGCAGAGGAGACTCCCGTGCTCTCTCTGAGGGAGGGGGGAGAAGCAGGGCGAGAGCCGTGAGGAGGAGGAGAGGGAGAAGTCGGAATAAGTTAAAGGAATAAGTTAGAATGAAGAGTTTTAAACAGACAAAGTAGTTTTCCAGACTGCATAATGTTAGTGAATCGATTTTCTGACCCAGATTGCGGCCGTGGCTGGTTTCGAATGAGCGCTTTAAAGCTGGCAGGCGCTCTCCAATCTTCCTGATACTGCGTTCCTCCACTGAATCTTTCACTGGTACACAGTACCGGCTTACTTTCACCCCTGCATGTAGGTGTGCATGTTTAGTTAGATTTAGGACTAGCTGGTTCAAACCCTGTTAGCATAATTCTTTAACGTTTGTTTATTCTACTTTTACTTTTCAGACAGACAGAATACTGGATTGACTTGGAGGGTCCATGTGGTCATCAACCATGAAGGTGTCACAGTCTGTGAAGTGCAGCTTCCTCAGGCCTTGACTCCTGAAGAAATTCAGCAGCTGCCAGATCCCTGTGGGCCCTTTCTGATGTGCTGAATGTGTACAGCCAGAAAGTTACCATCATGTCAAATAAATGGACTTGTTTTACGTGTCAGTCTGATAGAAGTTGTGCCTGATGTTACAGTATTTTTACTAAATATTAAGAAATACTAGAAAAGCAATTTCTGAAGAAATGCAGAAGCTGAAGCAGCTCGCGCTGAACTGCTAATGCAGAATCCTGAATATGCTGAATAACTGAATTTATCTGAAAATGGTTGAATGAATCTTGAAAAAGCTTGCGCTGAACTGCTGAATGCAAAATGTTGAAGGAGAACTCTTGAACATGAACATGAAGACTTGGTTGAAAGGATGTGAAATAATTTCCAAAATGAAAATAAGAATGGGTGAATCGAAGAATAAATGGGAAAAAAAGGAAATCAATGAATCACTATGAAAGAATTTTTTATCCCTAGAAGTTGTGTGGGAATTATCAGAATTATCAGATGTTTGAGACAGTGAAGTGTGTGTGTGTGTGTGTGTGAGAGAGAGCTTGTGTGTGTGTGTGTTTGTGCGTGTGTTTGTGTGTGTGTGTGTGTGTGTGTGTGTGTGTGTGTGTGTGTGTGTGTGTGTGGGTATATATTTGGTGTGCTGGTGTGCTGTGTGTTGGTCAGTGATGCAGAGAAACAATCACTTGAGTATCTTTCTTCATCAGTGTTTTGATCTGTAGGTATAAACAGGTGTGTCAGATCACAGGTCTCCATGGTAACCTGCTTGTTAGGCTGTTTGAAGCTGCAGCTGTTTGATTTAACTGACAGACAGTTGATCAGGAGCTGGATTTGAGCCAGGGACAAGGGTGCAAATATCCATAGGCTGCGCAAAATCCTTAAGGGCTAGCAGAAAACCAAAACAACCATTAGATTCCCAAGGCCCAGAAGTATCTATTGATGTAAATTTCATGTCTGTTGAGCCACAGGTTTTACCAGAAATGTGAGTTAAAAAAGTGTTACTTTTTCTTCATCTCTCAGAAAGTCCCCTGAAAATTAACATTAGAGCAGATGGGGGCAGATGATGACTTTCTGTGACAGTTGGCCACCTGCAGGCTTCGTTCCTTTTTCCTTTTGGTGTCAAGTGTCCTTAATCAGAAGCAGAACAAGATTACCTACGTTTTGAGCCCAAATTTGAGTATGTGGAGTGAAATTTGTGGCTCCTGGGCCTGTTTATCTAAAAAGTTTCCAGGTCATTTCTCTCCTGGTCCACACTCTAAAATTCAAATCCTCACTCTACAGATTGAACATTCCACCACATACACACCAATGTTAAACTGCTGCAAGGGCTGATAAACTTCATGACCTTTGAAGGAGTTTTGTGAAGAAACTATAAAAGCTAGAAAGAAGCTGAAATATACTGAAGAAAGTCAAACGATGGCTGAACATTTTGCAGGTAGCATGAAGTTTCTGGCTGAAAGTATGACTGAATGAGAAGGGTCTGAATGAGGCTGAAGTAATTCCCTGAAATCTTCAGATTCTGAAGCTTTCCCAGCCATTCCAGATGGAAGAAAAATCGTGAAAAAAGTGAAATATCTCAGAAAGTATTAGTGAAACCAGTCTGAAAAGTCAGAGCGCACCAGTCCTGAACGAGCCGGTCGTTTTGAAGTTTGAACGGTGAAAGTCGGCTGAAATTTGTGGGAGAAGAAGCGATCCAAAAAAGTGGGCGGAAGAGAGAAGAAGAATAAACTTTTTTGACACAGAAGAACATAAGCTGTGAATGCCTTGCTGCATTCACAGCAATTAAAGGCAGTGATTCTAAAACCCATTCTGTACTTAAGTCTGTTCCTGTAACTTTCAAGTGGGTGTACAGGAATAAATTCACTGTGGACATCTGAATTAATAATATGTAGTGTTATGTAATACAAAGTAAAAATTATGTGTATCATCTTTAAATTGAAAATCTAATCTCAGGTCTGTTATTATTATTCTATTCTATTTTATTATTGCATTTTGATTGTTGTGAGCTGCTGTGACAAAAAAAAATCCTCCATGGGGGATCAATAAGGAATAATCTATTCTATTTTAGTGTTTGCTCGTTTGTCGTTTTTCGAAAGAAAAAAGAACTTGAATAAAAACAGTATCCACAAAAAAGTCATGGATATACAGAGAAAGGTAACTTCCTTTACAACAAACTCTTTTCTCTATGTAATAAAAGTCTAATGAACAGTGTAATGGCTGAGCCATTTACGGCCTCAGTATAACTTTTTTTCTAAAACTGCCAAAGCCAACATATGAGCTTGAGATGCTCGCCCTCAATTTTCTGCGAAATGCATCAAAATTGTCTGTCTTTAGGGAGCTTTAGAGTAAAAAAGCAGGAAGATGACTGGAAGTGAGATCTCAGTTATTCCGCACTGTCTCAGTAAACGATTGTATATCTTGCGCCGCGTCCTCCTGCTGTGGCGGCAGGCAGGCATAACTAGTCAATTTCTGTGCTTACATGTCGATCAAACAATAGGTGAATAGTCCAGTTCACTTGGGACCACCCCCTCATTTGAATAGTTTTTCCACCTGCATTTCATGCTGCAGCATGAAAAAAATAAATACGAAAGCAGAGCGCTTTTTTTTAATAGTTGATATTTAATTTTGTTTTATATTCATTTTTGTATTTATTTACACATTTATTTTTGTATTTGTTTTAAATATTGAATCTTGTTTTTTATTTTTGTATTCATTTTTATTTGTATGTATTTATTTATGTATATATGTTTTATTGTTGTTTTTATTTTTACTTTTATTTATTTTTAATTTTGGCAGTTTTGGTCCACCATCATAATATGCTGGAATAACAAGAGTGAAAAATTGCATTTTGCAGTGCAGCAGGTCCAGGTTAAAGTTCACCCTGAAATGGTCACCAGTCTGTTGCGGGGGCTAACAGACACCCACACATACACACCCACACACACACACACCTACAGTCAATGAGTGACCAATCAGTGACCGACTATGTTTCCAAACTGTGGGAGGAAGTCAGACAGAAACCACACATGCAGAGAGAGAACATGCAAACTCCTCCCAGAAAGGCTCCAAACCAGTCAGGGAATCAAACCAGTAACCTTCTTTTTAAGAGGAACCAGTGTGCCCCATTCAGCCAGGTCAACATTTGTGTCCATTTATACTTTTATTTACATTTTACAATAACACAGAGCAGCCCACATCTGTTCTTTATCTCGGCTTTATCTCACTTCTTGTGCTCTAAGCTTTTTTTTCCTCTTGAGGTTATCAGAACTGGTTCACTTCACCAGTGGCATGCATGGATGTTTTGAAGGGCAGGGATGAAAGAACAAAACAATACATTCAGAAAACATTTTTGCTCTCCAGAGGGCATTTTAGCATATGTTTTGCCCTTCCAAGAGGAGAACACCTGTGCTTTTTTATAGTTCCCAGGGAGGAAGTTATCATGTTTTAACCAGCCAAAGGGACAGGTCAATTAATCGCATATTACAGACAATGTAATATTTATGCAATATTTGCAATCATGCAATATTTCTCTAGCCTGAAATGTGTCATTATACAAGATACAGTTTTAACGGTACATGTTTTATGCTCTACACCAGTGACACCGAACCCTGCTCAACCAATTGGATGGATTGTTGAAAACTGCCTTTGCAAGAGCAACAATATAAGTGGTGAAAAGTGCTAAAAACAGCAAAAAGTAGCAATAAAAATAAGCTCAATGTGGTAATTATGATCAAAAAGTGAGAAAAATTGGTAAGAAAATACAGAATAAAATCAGAAATGGCAAACAAATGGTCCAAAAGTGTCAAAAAAGAGTGTAAAAGGATTGAAATGGGCAAAAAGTGGTCATGAGTAGCATACAAAATGACATGGGTTGTTGTCATGCTGTAATTAATGTCACTGTTCATTTACAAAAATGTTCTTCCAGCAGGTCTGTGTTGGTTTGGGGCCCAATGATGAAACTGTTTGTCACATCAAGCCCCGAAGAAGTAACTCTTTCTGTTAGAGCAGCCATTCTCCACCTGGGGGTCATGACCCAAGTGGGGGTCGCGAGATGATTTCTGGGGGCTGACCAATCATTTTGGAAAACATTTCACTGATGTTAAATTATCAAGTTTCAGGCAGAGTTACTTTAGTGTTTTCTTTTGTATTTTTGTAAACGTGTTGTATCAGCTTAGTTTGTATAATCTGCACTGCAGTTTGAACTGCAGACAGCCCGAGGCCAAAGCATTTGCTAGTTTTCACTAGTCAAGAACGAAAGTCGGAGGTTCGAAGACGATCAGATACCGTCGTACTTCCGACCATAAACGATGCCAACTCGCGATCTGGCGGCCAGCGTGCGGGAAACCAAAGTCTTTGGGTTCCGGGGGGAGTATGGTTGCAAAGCTGAAACTTAAAGGAATTGACGGAAGGGCACCACCAGGAGTGGAGCCTGCGGCTTAATTTGACTCACTTGAACAAGTTCATTGAACAAGTTCAATGAGCGATGAACTCCTTCATATTTACCCCTGCAAAAAACTGAAATCTAAGCGGTTTGTTTTCTTTTTCGTAAAAAATGTTTTTTTATTCTTGATATGAGCAACATTCAATTGACCAGTCCAGAAACATGTCTTATGTCTAGTTATTTAAAGACAAAAATGAAGTCTGAATTGCTTGCAACTAGTCAAAAAAAATTCAGCTGATGGAGTAAGAAAGAGCTTCTAGTATCCAGGCATTATTCTCATTTCAAGACATTTGACCAGCAAGTTTTTTTCCTACCCTAGGGACAGATTTTTACAAGCAATTCAGACCTCATTTATGTCTTTAAATACCTTGGAATAGGACATTTTTTGGACTGGTCAGTTGAATATGGGTCCTATTAAGAACAAAAAGACAATTTTCACTAAAAGTCAGACAAAAACACATCATTAAATTCCAGTTTTTGCAGTGTGGGTGAACATGAACTGAACATACTGTGTTTCTGTCTGATTGACAGTGAAAGATTGATATGAACCCCAAAAAATCCTTACACAAAAATGGAAAGACAAAAATGTTGACTTGGTTTTTTCAGGTTTGGCAACATAAATGTTCAAAATGAAACATGGGCTGTTTTTCTCTCCACTGTTTTATGAAGGACTTAATCAGTATGAGTTGATTTTGTTTTTTTTTCCATTAAAAATCAAAATAAACAAATAAATAAATCAACCCTGGGGGTTCCAGACACCAGTGCATGTTAAATTGGGGGTCACAGTTCATTTGACAGCCGCTGGTATAGAGGCCTGAAACAGTGAGTCTTACACCTGTCAGGTGTGTTTGGGTCCCCATCCTGATCTTTGTCTGTGGTTGGCTGTAGAGGAAAATGTTCACACATTTGTGAGTGGTGACAGGCAGGCTCACTCCCACTCTGTGGATCCTCACAGTCTGCTCTCAATAATTAGGCCGCTGAGGTAATCCTGCTGCCTCTAGGCTTACCTACGGGAGCCCTGTGGGTCAAATGTAAACTATCAGACTTATATAAACGGCCTCCTCACGTCTGTCTGCTCTGATCACAAGCAGGACACCACACACAACATCTCTCCTCAACACACCTCTTTATTGGACTTGTATATAAATACTTAAAAAAATGTGAAATAGCACCTTTACTTAAGGTTTACATTTTATCACTTATGATCTAAACATCAGAAAAATAAACTCTTGATACATTTCAAATCTGGTTTCAGCAAATATAACAATAACATCTGACCACTGAGCCTTTATCATAAAATAAAGTTTACTTTGTTCTTAAAATCTGCTTAAATTTCATTACGCTCAAGGAAAAACCCCAACATATACAGAAACAAGTTGTAAACAAATGTATTAAAATAGAAATACTAAAACTACAGTGGTGCAACAGAAGCCTGTAAATCCCACTGGATCTTAATTCATACAAATTTAAGACAGCATAGATGTTTAACTTACTAAGTTAGGTACCTTCCATTTTATGCTTTATCGCATAATTATGCTTTTAGTTACTGAATTAAAAAATATGCTGGGTGAAGAATGTTTAAAATACTTTTTATGCCAAACATATAAAACACTCCACCCCCCACCCCCACCCCCTTTCTCATCATAATCATGCAGTAAACATTGCCATAAGGCTGTAATAAGAAAATAAAAAAATTCAACCCAGCTACAAAAACGCTCACTGAACATAAATAATGATATCTGTAAACATCCTTAAACATCATAACAAATATAATCTTCAAGTGGAAAAAAGAAAGTATTTCAATCTGTGTGGATGTCGTTTCAGACTTGAAGCTTGCAGAAATATA
>RPOG01007015.1:4320-20456 GCA_008086565.1 Thalassoma bifasciatum
TTTTTTGACACCATTCACCAAATACATTATCATAATCAAAATTGGTAATTTAAGGCTCTTGAATTTGAAAGAAAAAAACATTCTTTGACTCATAATGTTGATTTGCAGGTATAAAAGGTGAGACTTTCCATCTAGTTCTGTCATGAACTGAGATGGAAAACACTTCAAGATTGAAAGAACCTCCCTCAGTGCCCCATAAACAGACAGTCTGAATTAAATTAAGTATTGATTTCTTTTCATATTAAAACCATACACATGGTTGAATGGACAAGCGCTCTCTGTATTTGCCATCCAGAATTCAGAACAGGGATTCAAAGCTGATTTCTTCGCCATATTTTATAACGCCACGAAGCATATTTGATTGAACAGAGAATGAGAGTCATTTCTTGTGGTTGGGCAGACGTTCAGAAGATGAATGGTTGAAATCTGATTCAAATCTAATTAAAGTGGCTGCCTTTGGCAAAGTGATATTGCAGATACTGGTCCCAGAGAAGCACAAAGTGTTGTCAAGTGATGTCAGAGTGGCGTTGATGGAAAATATGGGGTTATTTTGTAGAAGTGATAGATCTTTTTGTTCCAACGCGTCACAAGGATGATCTCTATAATCTTTCATATTTTCTCAAGTAATCAGATGGTGCATGGCCTCAAATGACTCTCTACGAAGTAGAAATACCTTAGAAAATGTGCAAAAGATAACATACTGCAGCACCGAGCTCTCTATGAAAATGAAGGACGGATCTGAATGCACAAAAATGATGCTTCAGAAAACACAGCCAAATCAGGTTTTTGTGTATCTAATGTGATTGTTTTGGGGTTACGAGATAGAGGAGAGCCTTATTTTACCAGACACCACCAAGGGAAATTAGAACTTCATAAGAAGTCTTGTTAATTTTTTATTTGAAATCAAAGAAGCTTGATCCTGGTTCAAGATGATGAAATATGAAGACACACACATGCATATTTCCTATCTTGACAGGTGAAACTTAAACAAGCAGTTCTGCACACCTCCTCCTCTTATAAACACTCCATCAGCCTCCCCAAATATTTCCTCGAGGTTTCCAAGAACTGCAGAGGAACTCCGATGGAAGGGAATCAAACATACGCTCCTTGATAATCTCTGCTTGGCACAAAGAAGCACACATGAAATCTCAAGTGAAAGCACGCAACAACCCACATCACGCACACACACTCTTTACCCTCACATTGTTTGAAGTAATGTATGCATGTCAGCTCGGGTAGAGTGAGATGTATTTTCCTCCCCAGTGAGCCCTCATTCGGTTCTGCGAGCCCCATCTGATGTGTGTTTCATGCCTCGCACTGTGAAGTGTAAACAACAAACCACATGAATTCAGCGTTTGATTAGTGCAGCACACAGACAGAGACAGAAGAAAATAGACTAATAGAAGGAGCGTTGGGGAATGTGCGAGTGAATAGCAGCCATCTGGCCGTGTGGGGAGATGAGAGGCAGCCGGTGGTTGGAGCAAAAGGTCCCCTTGCACCGCTCCATTCCTCCATCCTCAGATCTTTGTGTTTACCCTGCTCACCGCGGGGACCGAGGCACCTCGTTCTCCTTAATCCAGCCCGCCTGCACACACCCTGTGTTACACCTCACACTTCACTGGAGGGATGTTTGTATATTGTATGATTTCTGGACAGAGGATGTTTTGAAAGAAGAGGAAAGGGGAGGTGAAGGAGGGCCAGGTAAAGCTGCCTCTAAAAGAAAGTGTGGTAAACATCTCTGCCTTATTGATTTTTTGGACTGACCATCGATACAAGCTCATGTTGAGCTGAGGGACTCTAATTAGGCCCACACAAGCTGCTCGAAGATTCCACCCTAAATTGATACCAAATGCATCATTTATGGCAAGTGAGTATGTATAAAGCAATGTACGAGGTGTGAATAACTTTTTGCTAATGAAAAGCAAAATATTTCTATTAAATTCAAATATTTTGGTTGTTCAGCTAGTCATCTTCTTGTGTGTTAAAATGAAACATTTTATCTCATCAGTACATGTTCAGGATTTACAGGATTTTCCTAAAAAATAGAATGCCAACTTTTATGAGAAGAGTCCAGCTCAGTCAATATCAATGGGTGTGTATACGTGTGTGTCAGGGTAGTGTCTGCCTCAACCCCCTCCCCTGCCTGTATATTGATGTTTTGGTTGTCTTGGGAAGTTTTTGTAGGGAGGGTAGGCGTGGTGACCCCAGCCAATCACAGCAAGCCTAGCACAAGGGACTTTGTTTGTTGATAATAGTGAATAGGAGAAGTTATTCTGAGTGGCTACAATAGTGAGCGCAACATGGAGAAAGAATGATACAATCTTTGCTGGATACCTCATTCACAGGAATTTGTATGTGTGCAACTCTTGAGTCTCCCACGTAGAAACCCAATGCTGCAGGTGTTTGCTGAGCTGATGGGTGTGTTCATGTAGCTATGGTCAAAGGCAATGGGCGTGTGCTACCTTTGGCATTGAGCTACAGAGGGGAGCCCACTTTGGATTTTGTTTATAATTATGAAAATTCCCGCAGACTCTACCTTTAAAATCAGGAGATCCAAAACGTTTTAGTCTATACCTCCAAAATATCAGTGCTGGCGATCCCTGGTTCCTGGTTCTTGGCCAATTTGTAAAGTTGAAAAAAAAAAAAATAATAAAACCAAGACAAAGACAAACAGAACAGAGATCCAATATACTTCGATTACTTTACTGGTAGAAAATCAAACTATATACAGTGGCTAAAATGGTTAGAACGCCTGTAAAAACTGAAAATATTGACCTTTTTTTTGCCTCCAGAGCATGAACATGAAACATGAAGGTAGTTGCATGAAGCATAATAAATATCAGATGAGGTGAGGTTATCAACCTTTTGCAGTAATGACAGCGGTATGCCCCCTGGCATATTGTCAATATATATAAATTATCTGCCGACACTGATACCACTGTTATCCTGGCTTAGTCACCTTGGAAGCAAAATCAAAACATGTAAAACAGATCAAATTGCATTGCACCCATGTTATTTATCTGTAAAATAATGGATGAAAAATGCAATTTTTAAATACTTTTTGATTGTAAAAGGCAGTTTGTAACCCCTTTTACAATGTTTTGCAATCCCTTACTTGTGGAACCAATGCTTTAAATAGTGACTTTGGACAAATATATTCATCGTAAAACTTTAAAGTTTTGAACTCGGCTGATTTCAATTGTGTCACTCTGCTTTTTTACCATTCAAATTTAAATATATTTTCAACAAGGAAGAATGTTTTCGAATTTTTGTTTTATATAATAACTCAAAATGGATGGCATTAGTGGAGAAAACTCGGATGTTTTCCACAACTGACCAACCCAATAAAAGCCATCGCTCCAGTTTGGCCATCTCTCTAAAAAAAAAATTAACTCTGCCACGGCCTCAGCAACCATCCCAAAATCCTAAGTTATGATCAGAAACTGACTCACAAATATATCAAAATCAGTCAGTGTTAAGAAAGATGTCCATGCATATTTCATATCATGCCTGCAAATGTTACTGCCCCATGACCACCATAGTTGACAGAATCAGAACACACCCCTGCAGATGGATATAAATTAGTCAAACAAACAAATCATGACGAAATCACAGCCAAATCAAACCTCAACACATGGCAAAGTGAGAACTTCAAAACTTTCTAAAAGTGAAAAGAACCAGCAGATTTGATGAACGACTACAGATGACTCCAGGAGTCATTTAACAGTATGTAACAGAGTGTTAAAACTACCGAATGTGAAAACTCAGGGTCGTTTTGAAAGAGTTAGCTCTGAGCAGATAAACTGCTCTCAGGTCAGTAAAACACAGCTGCACTATAAAATTACTCATGGAAAGCTAAATAAACAGGCTCCTTGTGAGTTTGAAGATTGTGCTGAATTATTCTGAAAATCATCGCTTTTCCATCACCATCCCCTTACCACAAAATTCCATTCCTATAACACACGAGGGAAACTTCAAGTCATGTGAGCAGAACCTGACGGATGTTTCAGCCTCTGTGGTGTGTCATGCATCCCAAAGTTAAACACAGCGTTGCAAGGAGCAATGAGCGATGTCAAACTGTCAACATGTTTGTGAGTGAGACTGGTAGTGCCGCACAAAATTTTGACTCTGAGTGTAATGAGTCTTTCATCAGAGCCAGGTGTCCCCTGGAGAGACTCAGCTGCCGAAATTCCCAAACTTGCACTCAGGAAACAGCTAGTGCCCTTTTAACCCTCTCTGCTTGTGTGCATCTGTGGGGTTACATGTGTGTATGAGTTATTTCACCCTCTTCCCCTGTGGAAGCGTCTTTTTTTCCCTCTCCACCTGGAAAAAGTGACTCATTACAGCGAAAGTGTTTGCTCGTGTTGAGGAACACAGCACAGATGCAGGTCAGTATTTCTTCAGCGTCCTAGTCCAGAGAATCTGTGTCTAATCCCAGCTGTTGCCTGCAGCCAAAGCAGAAGAATTTACACTCAACAGATGAGTCTGCTGGATTGTCTAGAGGTGAGCATAAAATATAGCCTCAGAAGTCTCTGCTAACATTTTTCAGCTCTAAATGAACTATTTCCACATGCTGTACCAGATGGTTGAGCAGCTTGCTGTAGCGTGGAATCACAAAGCCAGACAAACTGTAATACGATCCCAAGAAAGCTTCAAGGGCTGGAGGAATAAGGAACATTCATATTTGATTATTTCTCTGCCAAGTGCCAGATTTTGTTTTTCAGCTGCATGGATTAGGAGTTAATTTGTCTAGGAGCTTTAACTGGTGAATAATTGTGCTGATCATTGAAAATTCAAGGAAAATGACTTTAATGTAGCTTGCTTTACCTTCACACACTACAGAGACACTATTCAAAGTCTTAGGTGTTGCAGCTTATAGTGTAACGCAAAATGCAAAGCCAGATAAACTCCCCTGAAGTGTTTTCAATGAAATTTTAAAGCCATAGAAAATCAGGAACATTCATATTCGATTACAGGACGCCTGTTGAGCCACAATTGAATTTGTTTATCCTTATCATACATGTAATATCATAGATCCCCTAATCCCCCATAGGACATCTGCTACTTGCCGGCCCTCTGCTTATCATGACAAATTATGACGGCTCCTCATTTCCCTCTGCAACACGTTAATGATCAGCTGCAAAAACCCGGAGGCAGAGAAACAGAAGCACATAAAACTTGAACTCTCACAGGCAGTAGTGTCCAAGTCTTCTGAAAATAAAGGCAGGACTTATAAAAGAAGCCCAATCTACCAGGGGAGGAATTAAAGCTCAGTAGGGAGTTCGGATGACTCACAATCAGCCAAGCAAAACATCAGACTGACACAAACACACACACACATTTCCAAGGCCTTCATGTGTGTGTAGTTCCATGGGGGCAGTTTCCTTTGGTATGGCTGGAAAACAACAAAAGATAGTCGACGATTGCTGCCTGCTCTTAAACGTGGTCAACTCCCAGAAATGCAGCAATACGTTTTTGGAAAATGTTCAAGCAATGTGGGCCTGTCTGAGCAAGCAATTCAGAGTGGCTGAGCAAGGTTTTTATGGAGAAATATGAAGATAGAGTCGTTACTGAAAAACAAGTTATATAATTAGAGGTAGTCACTGTAGTGAAACGGAAAAAAAAAAAAGGCTGTTCCAAACCTTTTAATGTCCCCAGAGGACGGAGAGTCCGTTAAAGTTGCTATGAAATGGATTGCAATGACTCTCTTCAGCCAGAGGACTCGTGCAAACTGTTGTGGTATATTTGTTCGGAAACTGAAAGTGGTTTAGAAGCTAGCTACATTTAACGCTACTCACAGCCTGAAGCTCTGTATCGATACCGTGGAATCCTCAGTGAACCCTGGTTATGTCCTACCAGTGTTCAACTACCAAGCAGAACAAATGTAACGTCGCTCTTCATTTCATTGATAAACTCTCAGGTTTGAGCAGATTACTGCAGAATAACTGCTGCATGTGGATTAGAACGAACACTATCACAAACAGTTTAGCGTTTTAGCTTTTAGCTTGTATTCTTTCGCTCTTCTTTTTAGCTTTCTTCTGTCCCTTTTCTATCATAGAGACTTTGGCGTGCTGTAAATCAATCTTGTCCAGTCTGACCAGTCCAGTTCCGGTTGGGAAACTAGGAATTAGCATTTAGAAATAACCTATTTTGGTGCTGATAATCTCATTCTAAATTAGGGATTATGATCAGGCATATGTTCTAGGGTTACCAAGCGACCTCTTTTCCCCTGGACATGTCCTCCTTTTTGGCCGTAAAATTATGTCCATTGGGATTATATAAAATTCCCCTTGAAGTTTGTTTTTTTTCTCAGCTTGCTCTACACACCATTGATATTTATAATAAGACACTGCACTGGGCAACTAGCATTCCAATGCCTCAACCCCAAAGTCAAAATTATAAAAAAAGATAAAAATCAAATAATGAGATAAGACGCAACATTTTTGGGATAAGAAGTCATAATTTTGTGATCGGTCAAAATTATGAGAAAAAAGTCCAAATTTTGACTATCACAAAAGTATGAAAAAGTTGAAGTCTGGATATAATAAAGTCCATATTTTGGGACTATAAAAAGTATGAAAAAGTTAAAACTATGAGAAAAAAGTAAAAATTTCAGCTAAATAGAAGAAATTTTGACTTTTTACCCCAGCAGTTTGACTTTTTATGTCAAAATTTTGACTTATTATGGAAAAAGAGTCTTTACAAAGCCAGCATTTCATTGTTATACTTTTGACTGTCAGACATAGCCTTTTGTTCACATTATTCATGTAAACACTGCAGAACATTTCACTTTGAACAGAAAAGTACTGTTTTATATATCTATGTTAATTATGGATTATGAAGCTGTTTTGTGGTCTTGAGTGTCTTCGGGTGTTTTTGCATTATTTCTTACAGGCCTGGTAGGAGGTTCTCTTTTTGGGGTTTTCAGAATATGGTCACCTTTCTATTTCTAGATCTTAGACTTTTTAAAAATCGCTCAGAAAATCCTCACAGAGCCGTGAGGAGCTTATATCCCTATTGGAGAACGCATTTACATCAATTGAAGCCTTGTGATCATGCAAACTATTTCTCAGCTCCTGCTGTTATGAGGAGCTGATATGGAGTGAAGCTACAGTTGAAAGCTGGCTCATTTGATCTGTTTGTTTAAAAATGTTATCAAACAACCTACGCTTTTAATTTATGCGTTATAAACAAACATTGTTGTCACTGAAGGCGAGAAAAAGCTCGAACTGATTTATAACTTCTATGAACTCATAATTATGAACGCTTCTTCTTTTTTTTACCCTTCCTCCTCCTTCCTTTTTCTTCTTTTCCTTTTACTTCCACTTCTTCAAGACTTCAAAGACTCCCATAACACGCAGATGTGGCACGCCTGCTACGTAGTGTTGTGATACTGTACGTGATTGGCGGTTGAAATTGTGTGTGTGTGCGCGTGTGTGTCTGGCTGGGAACCTGCTACTGGTTTCCCATCTACCCACACACACACACACACACACACACACTTCCACACACTCAGTCAGCCACAGTCAGACAGACGGTCTCTCTCCGCAGAAACAGTAGACAGGGGAACAACAAACACTCTCCACGTCGCTTAAAAACACAACAGTTGTTGAAGAAGTGAAGTCGACGCGATGTTAAACGCGAAATGCTACCGTTGAGCCCGAGGGGGGAGCTTACAGTGAGGAAACGGCTGCTGAAAGTGGCTCAACTGTGACAGCAGCTGGAGAAATTCACCGACGGGTTTGTTGACCGCACGTGGAAAGCGCCTCTGAAACACATCGGTAAGTCAATCTAACTCCACATTACACTTCTTTTTAGTGACATTTAATGTACACATGAGAAGTTTTGAGCCCACAGAAAAGTTTTATTGATGTTGTGTATTGACATTAACGCAGCTGTTTCGTGTTGCTGATAAGCAGCTGGCAGTTACTCCCTCAGTCACATTGACCGTTGGCAGAGCAAGTGAGCGCGCGCGTGTTAACTACCCCCTTTACCTGTTCATGTCAATGTAAATGTACAGAAGCTCGCATTTTTGTTAACCGACTTATGAAGTAACCTTTTTTTAAAATGTGGAAAAAGAAATCACTCCTTTTTTGCTTCACAATCGTGAATAAAATTCAAGCAATTTTGCTTTTTCCAAAAACTCTTCTTATTTTGCTCATTAGTGGTCCTGTAGGTGCCCCGCGACCCCGCCATGATGCAGTCGCTTTTTTTTTTTTTTTTTCATGATTATTTTTTNAATTGGTCTTACAATAGGTATTATACACTTTGAACCTTAAAATTGTTTTAATCCCAAGCAGTTTCTCCTCATTCTATTAAATAATTAGGCCTATGTGATAATACGCAGCGTCTGACCTACTCTTTTTAGAAGTAATCTAATTACTTTACCTATTAGTCCCTGTCAGAAGAAATATAATACACTTCTGATTATTTCACTTTTTGCACCCCAGAAAGTGAGTAATTACGTCCTTTCTCCTTGTGATTCTGAGTTTTTGCATAGCCTCTGTGTGAATGGCTTAAGTGAAATTGCAGGCGCTTTTTTTCCTGTAGCCCATGAAACCATCAAAGTTACAGCCTATAGGAAATACACATCTGGTTCAAATGAGGATGAGAGACAGAATTTTTTGAATAAAGTCTACATGGATCTGAGTTGATACAGTCCTACCTGGACACAATTTACATCTGACAACAATGTTCCTGCCATCTTTCTTCTCAACATAACTAAAGTAATGGGCATATTTCCAGCTGCTTAACATAAACGTGTACTGCTCAATCTATCAAGTTGTCCAAAGTTGCCAGGTGTGTATGATGTTACTGCCCTACACTGATAATACGGCAGATATACTGAAGATAACAATGTGGGACGATGGTAGGAAAGAGGGGTAAGATATCGCAGTTTCTGGGCCAAAAGTAGAAACTTGATAGCTATTTCTGACTCTGTTTGCTGTGTGTTGAAAAAGAAACTAAAATGCTATCTGAGGATAAGGCTCAGGTCATAAATAGTTTTCTTTTTATTACTGCAGTTTGTTGCATACTTGTGCATAATTTCAAATGGAAACCCTGTTTGGGTGTTAGCCAACTTGACCACCTGAGGAATCCAGTCAGGACTGCTTCTGTATTGCTTTGTTTGCTAATACAGAAACATTACAAACTTATTCCACAGTAAATGGAAAGAAAACTCATTGAAGTTGATGTACTGGTATAATTACTGGTGGTTTCTTCTCTTGCAGTTATTGACACAAAGCAGTCTGGCAGCAAACCAGGCTGAATATCGAGTCTTTGTGGTTAATTTTAAATTGGATGTTGTACATTCTTGTGTGTCATACAACAGCAGACTAAGCTGAAGGAAAATGCTGGCTTAACAGGTGCCAAGAGGCTTATTCTGGGGCCCCAGAATAAAAAAAAAGTTCTAGAGCAAAGCTATTGCTTTAAAGAGACTATTCAAGCAGGGATGGAACAGTTTCACACCTCATTCTACACAAATGTAGTAGTATGATACTTGTTAACATATTTAACAAACATAAGGACATAAAGTCGTTAAAAAGGCTAATTATATTGCACATAGTAGCTTGTAAAGTTCAGTCACCCATGCTGACTGAGATACACTGGCTTCTTGAGCCTCTGTTGAACTTTAGCCTCTGTTTCTTGGATGTTTTGAGCCTTTGACCTGGCTGGATTTGTTTCCTTGTATCTTCTTGATTCTGTTTGAACTGACAGCAGCTTCTCATGTTTCATGTATTTCTTGACCTGCAGGTCAACACAGTTTGGTACTTTCTGGTGGTAAATTTCCTCCTTCCTTTTTTTCTTGACATGGAGAAACCATAGTGCTTCTGGATGTTAGATTGAAAAGCTTATGGTACCTCTGAGATTTCAAAAGAGTTTCTCTGGTCATTGCCAGTGTCCATCATTTTTTGTGCAGGATGTCTGAGGCAGCAGGCGACTGTAAAGGGCCTTTCTGAAGTGACCACGTCCCATCGCTTTGCTCCATCGTAGCTGAAACAGAACTGCACATTTGCCTGTCACAGGTTGAAGATTGTAAGAACACATTTTTGTTCTTGCAATGTCACAAAAAATGATGATATCATGCATACCACTTGATAGTGGTTGTTTTGGATTTGGCTGGTGGTTTGGTGTGTTTTGGAAAGTACTGTGAAAAAAGATGTTCAAAAAATGTTAAAATGACTAAAATTGGAGGTAATGGGCATGAACTCACACGAGGACCAAAATATACAGTTTCTTCCTGTGTTTGAATTTCATTGTACAAGTTTGATATTTTGGCTGCCATGTAGTTCCCATAGACTGCATGTAGAATGAAAAGCGTGGCTCCGCCCTTTTTTCATTGCACAATTTTGAAGCAAAAAAGAATCCCGCTACTCGAGCCGCCATTGTGCAGCCAGAGTCTGCGCAGAACAGAGTTTGGGTGGAACTGGGCAACAACAAAAGGGAAAAAAAATATTTATTTTTTCTTTCATAGATACTGTTTTTGATTCTCTTTCCCAACGTTTCTTAAATCCCTGATAAAGTCTACACACAATCAGAGTTTTTGACCTATACTGTCACCAGGGGGAGCAGCTTTAGTGGAGACCTCAGTCAGAGCTGACTGTCATGGCGTCCATTGGTTATACACTCCATGGTTTTCCATATTGTACGCGTGTCTGCATCCTGCAGTTACAAATTTTCTGAGGTGCCCAACATTGGACATTTCCTGTGTGAAACAGACTGTACAAGGAGGCGAGGCCACTAAAATTGCATCATTCACCTGCAGATGTGTCAAGCTTAAACTAGGACTTAGACTAATCCAAAGAATACGATACTTAGTCCAACTCCGCTGTTTTGCAAGGAGTTCCCTCGATTCCTGCTCCGATAATGATCCTCTTTTTGAACTAGTTTTGACACGGTTTGTTTTATTTTGCAAATCATTTGCCCTATTTATGTAGTTTCCGTGCACTAATTCCCGTTCCACTCGATCTGCCCCAGGGTGAATTGATGCGTCACTGCTTTGGCATTCAGCAAAAGTTAGGACAGTTGCACATCTGCTACAACCTGCCGGAGCAGGGACCCAGCCGTAACTCCTCGCTGAGTCCTTAGATATAAAAAAGGGAGTTGTTTTTAAATATGGATACTTATCACACATCTTTACTGCTGTGTTGCTGTGACATGATGGGAACTTCAAGGTGCTTGAACAGAGAATTGCTGTTCGGCCTCTAATCTAACCCTTGTGCCTGACAATAGCATTAACTAACCCACTAACAATAAGTTACTGCCTCCTCCCAAGCAAAAGTTCAAGACTTAATTTGCCCTGGCATGCCATAAAAGATAAGCTTATACATCGGCCCATACCTCAGTGTCCAATTACAGTCAGCATAATGTAAACTGTTAGGCTGGCTGCCTCCCTGTGTGTCCACTATCACAGCTTGTTCTGCTGCCAGAGAGTAGAGGTATCTTTGAAGGAAGACACTGATCATGATATTATGTAAAGAGAAATAAAAAAACCCAACGAAACTGCTTGAGTTTCTTTCAGAATGACAGTGAGGAATCTGACTCACTGAAACTGGTTGTCATCTTTGGATACAGAGAGGTTGTTTTCTGTGCCACTGTCTTGAGCAACATCTCTGTTTTGTAACTGTTAAATGGAGAAGTGGGTACATTACAAAAAAAAAGCTGGAGATTTTTGTTGACTCTGAGTTTTTTTGTTGCTGTTTTTGCTCCTATTTAATCATTCAGCTCGTATTATTGTGAAAATCTACACCGACAAAAGTGAAGCTGCTTGTTGCTAAACCTTATGCAAACCTATTACACACGCACACACCTCTATGTTTTTAGTGGTTGAAACACTATGTTAGTGTACGACTGAGCCATTGTGATAATGATCCCTGCACAGCACACTTTTCTGCAGAAATCTATCTGTAAGTGCTTTTTGTTTGCTTTCCTCTGTTTACCCTTCGCTGCTCGGTCCCTCCCAAAGGTTTCATTGCCATCAGGTGGTGTGTGCTGTAAAGGATGTGCTCATTACAGGGTCCTGGCATGTCATTCATTGATTCATGTGGACCCCATGCCTCCCTTGCAATATCCATTCAAAATTTACATAGAAAAACAATTTAGCCTTACCATCTTCTTTTTTAATCAGTGGTATGTAAAATATTGAATTAGCATCAACAGGACAGAGTTTATCCCCAATTATATGATGCACATTAGATGCTCCATTTTTAATTCAGGAATGAAGGACTGAGTAATGAGAAGAGGATAAATGAATTTTATCCTCCTCTCTTATAATCATCCTCAAAAGTGCGTTCTTCAAGAGCACGTCAAAGTATTTAATTGCTCCCTCCGGAATAAAAAGGCCCAAAGATTACTGTATTTATGTCTTTTATGCAAAGAAGAGCATACCAGGTTGTTGTCTGGCAATTTAATTTAAGTGTGTGAGGTACAACCCTCTCAATATTTAATGTCTTTTGGACGTGAGGAATCAATATGTCCCCAAGACAGTCACCTGATTAAGACTTCTTTCTGCTGAATTTGATAAAAGACAGGAGGGTAACAATGTTTTTTTATTATTTCTGTTGTGATTTTTCCAACACATTCACTTTTGATGCGTTGTCCAGTGTAGTGGTTTAGACTCCTAGCTCCGAGGCCAAGGCTCATTAACTACATATTTACAAGGCCAGATGAGGGCTAGATGCTATGGAGGAATAAATGAAATCGATATTCTATCCTAAGTAATATATTAGTATTCATCACTCACATTACTTGTACTGCAGTTAGCCACTAGGGGGTGATTGCAATCGGTCAGGCTTCTTGTTTGGTTAAACCAGGGTGATAAAATCTGTCTAAATATATTTAAAGCTTAGAAAATGCCCTTTATCAGAGCTTTAAGTGGAAAGTTGATGAAGAAAACTGCAGCGTTACTGAAGAATGGACCGATAACTCTGTATTTATGAAGCCAACTTATAGAAATGCTGTACCTGTCTGCCTAATTTCTAATAAAACAGTCACAATTTTCATGGCACCTGTCGCAATCGGTTCAGAAGTCTGTATCAAAAACAGACAGGTGACGTCATTGATGCTATGTCTACACATTTTACGGACTATAATCAAAAGATTCACCAACTCTAATCCATCCAGGCCCCTAATGCGTAAACAAAAATAATCTATTTCTGAATGTTTAGGTGATAAAACACCAATTTAAACTAATACCAAATAGATATTTTATTTCATTTATACCACTCTTTCTGATAAATGCTGCTGCAGCTTTAATCTTTGGGTGTTTTTTCACTTGTTGTTTGTGCATACAGCAACAGCACAGGAGATTTGCCTGCTCTGAGAAATCTGGATGTCTGGGATGGAGAAGGAACTGTGGGAGCTTTATTAACTGGCAGGCACATGAAGTTGGTTCTGAGAGAGGGATTTGGTCTTCAATCTCAAAACTTGGAAAGCGATATAAATCCTGGAGTATTAGCCAGCTAGCATAAGCTGTCCTATTGTTTTTGTCTTTGATTAAATATTAACCATAAATTTCTGTGGTGTTGTGCTGTCGCTTCAAGGTTATATCAAAGAAAAAAGTCATCTCTGACTTAATGTTCCCGGCTCAAAGGAAAGCTACCACTGAGATTGAGAGAGTGCTATTTGATTCCCTGTGGGCAGATTTGGAGTAGTACAGAGAAGAAATACCACAAAAGTTATGGACTTTCTTATTCTGACTTTCATGGCTTGTGTTATGAAACACCACAGAGAGTTTTACCTCAGCATGAACTGGAATGTGTTGTACAACATAATAAATCTTCTTTTTATTGGCCCTTATCAACTATCATAAGACCTGTAAGTGACTTGAAAGCAGAGCAATTTTACTGCCCATGTAAAGAGTGCTGCATTCATGTAGGAGTAGATTTTGATGCATCATGGGCTGGCGCTGACACCACAAAAACAGCGGGGCAGACGGCTTAATCTCTCAATTATTTTATGAGAGGTAACAGCCGCCATCTGCTCATGTTGTGATGCTGGATGTGACACGCTCAATGTGACACAGTGGCATGACATCACGCTCTAAAGATGTTATCTACGAGGACGTGTGCACAGGGGTGCAGGGGGGCTTTTCTTCTTCAGAGCCATGAGTCAACATGAGAGACATGCATGAGAGGCTGCAGATGAGGTGAAGTGTTGTATTTCATTCATGCATCTTTAGGAGTGCTGTGGGGAATGAAGGAAAGAAAAGGCTCTGAAAGTTTCCAGAATCAGTCAGATGTGAGTGGGAGGAGCAGATACAGGGGATGAATTGCTTCTTGAGGAGGATTATATTATCTGTTAGTTTGTTTTTTTGGCAGATAAATCATCATTTTGCTCTAAAGTTGGAAGTGTTATTCTTCTGTAAATCATACTCATTCAGTTTTTGTTTCAATGACACTAAAACTGCAGTAACTTATAATTGCGCTCCACTTGTTTGCTATTGGGAGATTGATGGTTACGGTTGTGTAACTCTCTAAGTGTCTTTGCTAAGGCACAAGTGCACTTTACCTTTTTGTATACACAGCATGTTCAAGTGTGTTTGGTAGACTTTATGGTTTGGGGAATATCTCAAATTTATTTATCTTTCTTTCTATGGGCAGTAAGAGATGGGACAGTATCATTAAGGGATGGGTATTAATAAGATTTCATTGATACCAACTTTATCAAATCTGCTTGTAGAGCTGACTCTTTATCTGTCGCCTAATGAAGTCCTTCAGTGAATTTTCTGTGTACAATAAGTAGCTTTTCAGGTTTTCTGTGTCAGTAATATTTTGAGTTTACTAGTAAATAAGTTTGAAATTTGTCAGTGGATTTAGATCAGTAAGAATTGGTAATAATCACACATCAGATGATTGTTCTGTTGGATGTTATTGATTGATGTAAGCCACCTAACAATGCGTTGAGTTGTTAAGAACCTTGAGCTTGCCGTAGGTATGCTGAAGTCTGCCATGAGCCTGTATTTCCTGTTTGGAAAACTTTTGCCTGTTGGAATTTTGATATTTTTGAGTTTTAAGTATTTTCCACAAAAAGTTATTGTGATATGTTTCTGTGACGAAAGTTAAAATTCTGTTCTACTAAAAACGCTTTTCAGGAAACCCAAGGTTTGCAGCACAAAGGATAAAAATAGACCAATAAAATACAAACAAATAGAGAAGAATAGAACAGAATCAAAGTTACATCAAGTTGTATGTATGCTAACCCCTAGCATATAAATGCAATTTCCCATATACAATAGTATCAAGCTAGCACATGTTTTCTACATGGTTTTAGGTACAATAGGAGACATATAACATGTTGAATGTATCAAATATGAATTTCTTGTGAGAGAGTAATGTACTTTTTCGTGTATTCAGTTTTATAGCTTCTTAAGTAAAACTTCAAATGGAGATCATGAATCAGAGATTTCTTGGGAAACTTATCATTTTGCTAAGCAAGAGTAAGTCAGCTGGGGCAGAAGAATAGTGGATGTAAGGTCTCTTGGCCCTGGCGTAAGGTAAAAAATAGATAATTTAGAAAGTTTTGGTTGTATTAAACGCCTGAGGGAAAGATTGAGTAGCATAAATGTGTTCACATGTCGCTGTCGGACTGTTCTTACATTCTATATTTTCTCACTGCTTACACTGGAACCATGGAGTTTCTAATGCTAAGGTAATGAATGGTCTCAAGTTTTCTTGTTTTTCCTTTTTTAAACTGTGTGTCTCTTGAGATTAACTGCAGGATTAGGCAAAGCAGATTTTATACTTGTAATGTGTTCAGTTGCACATGTGTAATGTGCAATAATATCTGCGCACATGTTTTTGAGTGCAGGATCGTGCCCTTCTGATGATCTTTTTCTCACTTGTTAGTATCCATATTCTAGCCCATTTTGCACCTGTCAGATCAATTCCTAATTACTCTCGATTTAAATAACTCTCAAACCAACTGCCTGCCTTGAAGTTACACAAGCAGCATAGTAAATATGCTCAGTAACTCCCTTCTAGATGGATTTTCTTTCCTTTGCCAACTGAAGGTTTAGCATTTACTTTTTATGCCACTCCAAAAGAGATCGAAGGCAAGCATTCAAGACACATCCACCTGTCGTCTGGGCCTCCTTTCCTCAAGCCTCTGCCACTTCTGCTTCTATGACAGCTCCCATG
>RPOG01007016.1:8979-20454 GCA_008086565.1 Thalassoma bifasciatum
TCCTCAGTCACTCAAAATGATGCAACCTGCTGCAATGAGACCAACCGATTCCACATATTCTCCTCGATGTGTGTGTGTGTGTGTGTGTGTGTGTGTGTGTGTGTGTGTGTGTGTGTGTGTGAAAGGGGAGTCGTTGTTCCTGTCTTTGGTCCAAAGTATGTTTTGGTCCTTCATCTTCTGTGTCTCAACCTTTTTGCTCTGGGCAAGAGCAGCACTTTGTGTGTGTGTGTGTGTGTGTCCACTACATGCTTTTTTGCCATTGGTCATGACTAATTGTGGCTCTGTCTGCTGTGACTTCACACGGACTAAAGTTTCATCATCATTGGAGCATGTTAGATGTTGGACCTTTATGTGACTTTTAATCACTCACTTGCTCACATGTACTGTATATATATTCATTTACACATCATGAAAAAAGCTCCCTGTCTGCTGAAAAAGTGCACACATCACTTTGTCAACTCCTGCTGGGGTTTGATTCATATCAAAAAGCAGGCATTTACAGGCCCTTACACTAATGAGTCTTGTCAGAGACAGCCTAATTATTTCACTCAGACATGATGGCCCCTCTCACCACGTTAAGACTCTCGACCTCCTGCAGAATTACTAATCAGCCTTTGCTCCTTTCCTCTTTGTAATTGTTGAACTTTATCTCCAGGTCCTTTGTGTCCTTTTTCTTTCCATCTGTCATCTCCTCTGTGTCAGATATCGAGCTTTTATTAAAGATCAGATACTCACTCTGTGTGTTTTCTTCTCTTATCGCAGTCATTGGATTCATTTGTTTGGATTTTTCCTCTCAGATGTCTGAGCAGAGATGAATTCCAGTGTTGGGTGAGAAATAATTTGAGGATGGTTGACTCAATTTCACTGCTCTGCTTTTAACCTTTCACACTCCACAGGGGCGTCTATTTGTCATTCCTCTGACATCATCAAAGTATTAACAGAAGCGCCTTTCTCAAACATCAGAATGCTATACCATGTTAGCAAGCTTAGATTCTTCACATTTCAGTCACTAAGTTTGTTTTACAGTTTACTTCACCGACAAAACATAATTAGTGAAAGAATCACTCTGATGGCGATCGCAACAAATGAAATGTCACACCTGTTTCTGGGTCATTACGTCACATCCATAGCCTGAATGTTCACTCTCCTTTCCACCAGGTGAGTCCAGAGCTCAAACATATCAAAAGTGTTGTTTCATCAATTTATTCCAAGTGGTGAAATTTCTCCTGTAAAGTTTGTTGTTTGTCTGTCTTTGTCCGTTCTCATCAATAACAGCAGCTTCACAGTCTTAGAGCATTTCCTCCTCAATGTCAATCTGGCAAAGATTGGCACATTTTTTATTTCCTTATAGTTCTGGCTATAAGACAGGAGTGTCTTCATCTCAATACGTGGAGATTTGATGCCAGGAGAGCCTGATCAATACAGGAAAAGCGTAACAAAAAGTCAAGCATAATCCTTCATATTCATGTTTGCAACGGGAGAGGTAAAACTGTAATCGGGAGCTATAATTTCTGGGTATTTGGTGAACCTTTTCACAAATAGTGCAAAGTTGACTGTAAAGAGGACACTGAGCACTGATACAGCTGGTTTTGCTTGCGCGAAGTCATCAGACTAGACTGTGGTAAATGAGAAGGCATCTGCTGGTGTTTAACACCTGAGACTAAAAACTCTTTAACTCCTACAAAGGTTTACCTAGAAAGCTCAAATTTTGCCCAGATATAGATGACAAAGGGTAGAAGTGATTTGGTGGATGTCTTATGTCTGGCAACTTGAATTAATGATGTTAGAAAATTGATTATAAAAAACTGAAGAGGAAAAAAAGGTGTTTTAGCTGCATGTTTCCTGATATGGACTTTTGCTACATATAAAAAATATGACATTTTCTGAAACTAGAGTCTTTAATCTTTCAAATGAGGTGTCACTGATGGATTTTGACCTTATGGTTCTACTGTTATGAGCTCTGAAATATAGTATGGTAAATAGGCCAGAGTTGAGTAGAGTGTAATGGGTTAAATAAAGGATTTAAAGCTGTTGATCAACTAGAGGATGGCACACCAAGATATCACAAGCAAACATAATCAACATCATCAATACTGTGGACTGGAAGAGCAGGGCCAGCATCCTCTCCCTTTGTTTATATCTTTCAAGGAGAGTTAGCATATATAAGCAATATAACAATTGTGATTCGATTCAATGGTCTGACTTGTTTGTATCTCAAGGGAAAAAAGGATGTGTGGACTCTTGGCCTCTCCTCTGACCCAACACTGGATTTATAGAAAAATAAAAAAGAATGAATGGATGGAAATATGTCCTTATTCCTTTCTGGAGAAAAAATATGCAGTTGGATGAGTCACAAGTCAAGTGAATGATGTGGCCCTGCATGACTGACTGAACCTGGCTGCTCCTCTTGAATAACACATGGCCGACAGTGAAACTTTGACATTTGTGACATGACAGCAGAATGTGCAGATGGATTAAGGCAGAGTGGGTAGTTCTGCCCTCCATGATGTCTAATTGGCAGATATAAGCATAAGTTATCCAGGGTTATAATCATCCACCTGTCCTTGGAGATGGTGGGTTGAAATGTCATTTATGGTCACCAAACACAAGACTGGTAGGATTTCTTATTTCTTATACAGGAAAGAGATTTATTCAGAAGTAGAAATGTTGTTTGCTGCCTTGTTGAAAGGAGGGATGTTTTCATTTTTGATTCTTGTGCCTTTTATTCATTTAAATACATCCATAATTGAAACCCCCAACACAATACATTGAATGGCTTTGTTTGCATACTATACAACAATGTATACACAATTCAATTGAATCTGTACAATTCAATGCATCAATGTAACAAAAGAAGGCAGCGGGGCAGATGTGTGAGCCACAGGGAAGCTGTTATTACCGTTCTTTTGCAAAGCACAGTGCCGTCATCTCCAGCATGAATAAATCATTTCACCTGTAGCTGAGGCACCACAGCTCCACAGCACATAAAAAATCACCTTAAACTCAGTCTGCTCTCACTGTGGTTATTCTTCATTATTTTACCAAGCTCTGTACAAACAGCTCGGTTTATATGAGAGATTTAAAATGATAGAGGAGCAATATTACAGTGTAGTCAGGAGTTATAATGATCAAGAAAGGAAATTTAATGAAAACAAATTATATTAAGAGCCTCTCCTGTGAGTCCTGCGTATTACAGAAGCCGAGCAGTGCACATCTTTGTGTCATGGCTCAGAAACACCTTTGAAAGACAGAGCAGGATCTGTAGTGCCGCAGGATGTAACACAAAATGTGTTTAAAAAACATGAATCTGACCTGAAATACACCCGAGAGTTATTTTAGCCTTATGTTGGTTGTACTTTTAACGCTACAAAAGTGTGTTCTGTCACAAGGTGGAAATGTGGGGAAAAAACAGGTGTGGATTTAAGTGCAGGTTTAACTAAAAGTTAGTTTCTCTAATCTGTTTGTCATGAGATTAATACTTGAAGGGGAAAAAAAAGAATCAAAGAAGTATTTGAAAAATGTTGGTATCATTTTTAACAAGACTGGATTATGACTTTCAAACATTCAGTTTCTGTTATACTTTTACATTAACTCACACATACTATTTTGGAAATGATTTGGTAGCCTGGTTGCAATGCCTTGACCCACCAGGGGGCTGTAGCCCACAGTTTGGGAATCACTGTTCTACATGTTCATAGGTTGTAGAAATACTTGAATCTGTCTGTAAACTGATCAAAATACTCCATTCTAAAAATAGCACCAAATCGTCTTTAGTGTCAGGGGAGGGAAAGGTGGGCACAAATGCAGACCAAAAACAGGTATCTGAATGTTACCACAGGGGGTAACCACGACCACAAGTAATCACAGGGAAAGGGAAGAGGGCAAAGAAGGTGAGCCAGGCCAATCGGGCTCCTTGAGTAAAAACAAAACTCAGTAAAGTGGGAACCAAACCACCACTACCAAGCAGCTGAACTGAAAGAAAACTGGAGAACATCCTGATAAGGAGAACACAAAGGTAGGCCAGGTTCTCAAAACTCAAAGAGCTGGGTTCAAAAACCCACAGATCTCAACTACTGGTATCTAATGGGTGCTTGAAGCAAACACTGAGGAGAAACTAAGACACACAGCGAAGCTCAGGAGTTCACAGACAACTGCTCACTGTCTCTGATGGTGAAACAATGAGTCAGTGACAAGGACTGGAGTCACAGCAGCTTTAAAATCTCAGCACAGCTGCTCTGAATGAGGAGCAATCAGACACTCACACACACACACACACACACACACACACACACACACACACACACACACACACACACCTGACTCTGATCAGGCTAAACTGCATACCCCTCACACTTTAGATTTACAAGATTTACTAAATTGATGAAATCATCACAAAAGGATCTCCAATGGGCTCATGTTGGAGGAGCGGGCCTTAATCACCGAGTTCTGCCCCCAGTAGGCCCTCCAAGAGCCAGCCAATCAGAGAGAAGAGGGTAATGAAAATAGGAATTATTTTTTATTAGCTGTAATTGACATAAGGCTCCTATGATGGCACCAGAGGGACATGACAAAGACAACAAAAAAAAATCAAGAAACAAACAACAAAAGAAGAAAAAAAATTTTGAAAAAAAAAAAAAAAAGATGTGTATTGCTTCTCTTTAGATGTATTTCATTAATTTTAAGAGGGGTTTTACAGTTTAGACAACAGAGAGTTGGCCTTCATTTTAGAAAAGGATAAACTTGCTTTATTTTTGCCACCAAAAAGCCTGTTCCTGTTTGAACTCCTTAAGTAGGGTGTGGACTTGCTTAGTGTGACAGTGAGGACTTAGATATGACTGAGGGGACACATATCTTTATTTTTTTACAAGAAATAAATCAGTTCATAGATGAAATATTCGACAAAAACAGCAGTGAAGGTGAGTGATAGCTCCAGTGACGGATAAATCCATCAGATGAGTCAGTAGGTTGAGAAAACAGGAAGATTTTGACCTTGTTGATAAAAAAAAAAAAAAAAAGTTTCAGACTTAAAAAAAAACACGTCACAACTTAAAGAAAAATAAGCAGTAAAACAGCCATGAAAACTTAAAATTGATCATATGTCACAGAAAGGCCACGTTTTTAACAGTTGTGTGCTGCTCTGTGTGACTTATCTCACCTCTCCACAAGGTGCTTTAAAACATCATGTCCATCAGCAAACTTATGATAACATCTCACCTACAATCATCCCCGTCTCTATGGTTTTATACCTCTAACTGTCTCTGTCTGAAATCCAGTCGGTTCTAATACCATCCTGTTCTCAGCACTGAGTTAATACTGTCGCCAGGTGAAAAGGTCAAATCTTGCTGGCATTCTAAGAACAAGTGTTCACACAACAGGGCCCACTGGCAAAGCCTTCAGGCTTTCTGGGAACAGTTACAAAGAAAATAAAAACAGATTTTGTTTCCCTGAAGCTGTGATGAGAGGTTCAGATCTGTGTTCTGTCAGCTTTACTCCTCACACTTACTGAAAAGCAGCAGTTTAAGACCAGGAGACTTCAGTTCTTGGACTTATGCATGCAAATACATGAAAACCACCTAGAATTTCAAATGCCAGGTCGGCCCCTAAACCCCACTCTGCTCCCTTGTTACAGTGTAGACCGCTGAGGTGGAGGCCACGCCCCTATGTGAGGCTGCATGTGCTTCCCTCAGTGACTGTGCTGTGACACCCCACACCCCTGACCTTTTCCCCCTCCCACATGTGTAGCTCTTCAAGTTTTATTGTTGTAATGGCTTTTTGTGTTGCTTATGTGCTTTTTGCCTAATCCCAAACTGTGGCCCCACCCCACCCCTAGAGGCCTAGTCTTGAATTTGCTTTTTTCCCTCCTCCTTCCTCTTGTACTCTTTTTCCTTGTAATGAAACAGGGCGCTGCACATGCTGGCAACCCAACAATTCTCCCACTCCTGTTCTTCTCGTTATGTGTCTCTGTCTTTTTTCTTATGTTTCTTGGACGAAGTGAAAGGTAAATTCTGTTGCTCTGAAACATATGCAATAGTGAATCAAGTGAATATTGAATCTTGACCGACATAAAAAAAAAAGACTGAAGAGGAGTCACAGCACAGTCTGGTTCTCACTACTGGTCCACAGCTGCAGGAGAACAGGACGGATAAAAAAGTGAACCTCTATGCAGAAGAAGACGGTCGCATGGAGCTTCTGGAGGCCCTTCATCAGCTTATCTGATAGCTGCTCTGTACAAAACTGCTATAGCTTTGAGTCAGGTGGCTTCAGGTAGAGCATCCAGGATCATCAAGATGTCTGTTGAAGAGGGCTCTGGTTACGTGGCATCGTCCTCTGGTAAGAATAAAACCCTCAGTCTTGATCCTCCTGTTATCTTTCAGCCACCAGAAGACACAGGACTTTCCTAAATGGAAAGTTATTTTGGCTTATCTCTAAGCAAGAACAACAATGAAGACTGAGCTGTGCCAACATAATTAAAATGGTTCCAGGCCTCACCAGAAACTGACAGGTGTAGTGGGAAACACAAGTGTAGGAGGACCCAAGTGCAGAGAACGAACAAAGTTTCTCTTCAGGAAAAAACTCTAAAAATCCCAAACACAAAGAACATCCAAAAAAAATCTAATCTAACAAGAAGCACAGGACACAAGAAACGGGGAGACAAAGCAACTTCACGCTACAATGAACCGACCAAGACTGAACTCAAGACAGGGGTTAAATAGACAAGAGACTCATCAAACACAAGTGTGACACAAGACACAGATTTTTGGGTTTGGACATTTAAAGGGATTAAAGGGATAGAAGGAGTCAGGTTTAGCGTCTTATGATCCCATATCTCTTTTTTTTTTTTGCAGATGACGTGATCCTATTGGCTTTGTCGAACTTTGACCTCCGGCTTGCACTGGGGTGGTTTGCAGCTGGGTGTGAATCAGTCGAGGTGAAGATCAGCACCTCCAAGTCTGAGGCCAAGGGACTACTCATTCCAGAACTGGAGAGAGCGTTTGCCTAAGGTGAAGGAGTTAATTGGAATTTTGGGGTTTGTTCATGAGTGAGGGCAGAATTGCATGAGACATTGATTGACAGATGTGGTGGTGTTGGCAGTGATCTGGACACTGTATTGGTTGGTTGTATTGACGACAGAGCTGGGCTAGAAGGCAAGGCTCTCAATTCACCAGTTAATCTACATTCCAACCCTCACCTCTAGGTAGTGACCAGAATAAGACAGCAAATACAAGAGGCTGAAATAAGCTTTCTCCACAGGGTGTCTGGGCTCAGCCTTGGAGGAAGGATTCAGAGGTCCAACATCTGGGAGAGACTTGGAGCTGAGCTGCTGGTCCTTCACATAGAGAGTAGCCAGATAATAATAATAATAATAATAATAATAATAATAATAATAATAATAATACATCTTTTTCAGGGCGCCTTTCATGACACTCAAGGTCACCTTACAAAGAATAAAAGTGCATTAGAATAAGGCCTAAAAACAGGTGCATGACAAACAATACAATACAATAAATTACAGTACAGTACAATGCAATACAATGATGCAAATGGTGCAAAGATCAGAGGGAGTGGGTGAGCTGAACAGATGGGTTTTAAGTCTGATTTTGAAGAGGGGTAAGGACTCAGTGTTGCAGAGGTCAGGTGGGAGTGAGTTCCATAACTGAGGTGGTTTGAGCATATGGTGAGTATGTCTCCTGGACACCACCCTGGGGAGGTGTTTTGGGTATGCCAATCTGGGAGAAGACCTTGCAGGACATAATGGAGAGATTATATCTCTGGGCTGGCCAGGGAATACCTCAGTACCTCCCTCCAAAAGAAGCTGATGGTGGTGGCAGGGGGTATTGGTTTTCCCTGGTGACATTGTCCACCCCTGACCCTGATAAGCAGTGGAAGATGGAGGGATCAGCCATAAAGTGTTAAACACCTGCAGAGGGTACGGACTCAATGCAGCAAAGCCTAAACAAATAAACCCACCTGTTAGTCTGTGGTTTTAAACATTTTTTAACCATGTCATAAGAAATAAAGCTTCATTGAGTTGAGGTAAACAAGCCAAAGGTTCTCATTTGATCTGCAAAAGAGAACATGTTAAGTATAGTCCTTTTGCATCCTCTGAAACTAGGATTGCAGATATTTTCTAAACTTGCATTGAACTGCTTCACTAAAGGATGGTGCTTGAGTCAAATCAAGACCAAATTCACCTAAAACACTTGATTGCTGGTTTAGAGAGAGGGCGCTTTAAAAAAAGAATGATACAAATAAGAGTCAGGGTGAGCAGAGAGAGAAAACAAGCCGATCTCCAATGGAAGGTCAGTGAAAATAAGCTCTTTAGATATCTCATTCTCAGTGGCAATTTCAAGTACTTTTTCTTTCTCTGTCGTGACTATTTCCCTCTAAATAAGGTCATTATAGAGATGTTCAGAAGAGGATTTCCACCCTGACACCAGAGGGTTTTATTAAAGGTTGTCAATCCACGGCTACAACCCCAGAATTTTAAGTTCAAACCGACCTGGATTTGTGTGAAATTGGACAAAGAATAAAGAATGAAATGGAAAGAGATTTATTTGGCATTTTGGTCCCTGCATCCAGCTTCAAATGTCAACCAGAAACAATCATCTTTTCAGGTGAGCGAAATCCGAGAAGCTGGCAGAGCATTTATCATCACAGTCTCTCCCTCTCTTCCTAAATGTCACTCTGATCCCAGCCTGCCCAGCTCCGGCCACAAGCTTTATCAATATCTATACTGAAGAACAATAATAAAAACATCACACTCATAAATCTGATAGACACTGAATAGGCAGAGAGAGAGACAGAGTTAAAAAAAATAAAGCAATAACTCAAAATCAACCACTTCAGCTCTGAGTCAACACGGCTGAAAAGAATGAGGTTGACATAAAAAGTCTGAAGTTTCTGAGTAACAAAGATGAGGTATTGCTTCTCACCTCTGAAGGTGCCCTGGATTTCAACTTAGACATGACTTCATCCCTTAAGAAAGTTTTCTCTTCTGAGAGTAAGAGATCTTGATTTATTCAGAAACCAACTTTAGACAGCTTTTAGAGACAAAGGAATTAGTCAGGAGCTTTCAGCCGGTGATGGAGCAGATTCATGCCTCGTGGTGGACAATAATAGGATAAATCTGTTTAATAACTTCACTAAATTAAAATCCCAATTCAACAAGGGCTGGTATGTTTTTTTTTTTTTGAAATGTCATTAAAAATAAACTTTGATGGATTAAACATGATCTTTGCCTCTGCTGACACCTCTGCAATTCAGTAGCATGCACAGACATTTTAAAAAGGCAGGAGGGAAAGAAAAAAGACACATACATACATACAGCGCTCACTTTAGTCCTCAAAAGGGAACTTTCATATATGTTTAGGCTCCCAGGGGGGCAGTTTCTCCTTTTTTTGTTTGTTTGTTTGTTTGTTTTTGGGCTTTTTCATGCCTTTAATCTGATGGAGGAGGACAGTGGATAGAGTAGGAAAGGGGGAGAGAGTGGGGAGTGACGTGCGGGAAACATGCCGCAGGCTGGATTTTGGGTAGACAATATTGATTGTCACCTGCTCGAGGATGAACCTCATGATGCGCAACGTAATCCACTAGGCCATCTGCGCCCCAGTTTATCCAGTTTTGAGATAAGATAAGATAAGATAACATAAGACAAACTAGGCTAAGACAAGATGAGATACTTTATACATCCCATAAAGGGAAATTCACAGTCACAGCAGCGATGCAATGCAGCTGACTGTCCAAGTGTGCACGGGTGGGTTTTACTTTAACTTCAATCCAGCTCTCTGTAAATACAGAAACACAGCATGGAGCTCAATTTGGCTACTTCATGCGTGCACTCCACATTTACACTCTCAGACATACGGTTTCACACAGTTAACATTCACACTTCACAATATTCTGCACACTCACACAGTAAATATTTTAGCAGACTACGGGTTGTTAGATATCACGAGCAAACACAACGGATGCTGCACTTCAGAGACTACTAATTAACTTGAAAACTCGACATAAGGTGACGTAAAGTTCACATGAGCAGAAGTCTGGTTTCTCTCACACTCATCACGACTGGTGTCGCCACATGCATTCACTTATTCATGGCTTTTGCTCACCTGTAAATATAGAAACACAGTATGGAGCTTTGCATGGCTGCTCCATGCTGTACAATCTCGGTCTACTGAAGATACACATGCGCACCTGTGTTCCCTAAAGACCCCTAATCTGCCCCAAAAGGCCTGTGTGAGCCTTGTTCAATTTAACTACCAATAACACACTAAAAATAGCCATATACACAATGAACATGATGTGTCCCACACAAATCTGGACAGTCTGAATTCTTGTTTTTCAGTTATTTTTTTTGTCTTTTGTGCCTCTGTTGGACTGGAGAGAGTACAGTGGACAGAGTAGACAGAGTAGGAAAGGGGGAGAGCGTAGGGAGTGACATGCGGGAAACAGGCTTGTTTTTGCACTTGGGCAAACCTCATGGTGTGCGACCTAATCCACTAGGCCATCTGTCCCCTACAATCTGAAAGTTTTAATAAATTTTGCTTTGGGGTTCAAGAGTTTAAACATTTAACTGCTCTTGGGATAAATAAGGTTTAAGAACATGTTTTGTAGCTCTGATCTGATGAGGTTGTCTCACACTTTTATGGGTTGGTTGGACCCTCTGGGATGTTCAGGGCTTTGGTTTACTGGACAGTACATGCCTCTCCTCTCATGGTTCCTGTGGTTTCCCAATGATTTGGTCGATGGTACAACCAATCATCTTAGTTTCCCTTTGAGTTTTACACTCAAGTGTCAACCTTAATCAGCTTTTTTGGCTCCAGTTTGGCATCAGAAAGTCTCTCGTCTGTTAACAATACAAGACAGAGAGAGAAGAGGAAGAAGCCTCTTGCCTGTGTGTGTAAATCTTACCTGTTTAAGATTAGAGCTCTGCTTGTAAACAAAGCCTGCTCATGCAAACACACACTCACATACACACCTGGGACTACTGCGTACATTGTGAAGTACACAAACGTATTGTCTTGAGCAGAGTCTTTCCAAGCCTCCAGCACACAGCGCTGTTTCAGCAGGGTCGTCTTTATCTCACCAAAACACCTCCCTGCCCCAAGGTGCTGCTGCTGCTGTGTGTGTGTGTTTGTGTGTGTGTTTGTGTGTGTGTATGTGGTCAGTTTACAGCATGTCCCAACACGTTTATCTGTTCGTATGGATTTATAGCTGGAGGGATTTGAGTTAAACTGAAGTGATGTTTGTACCGACGATATCACCGTGCAGCGCTCTGCCGTGTGTGATATTGTGTCTGTGTTTGTGCAGGAGCTTTGTTGTGAGGCGGAGGATGAGTGTGTGTGTGTGTGTGAACAAATCTTTCTAATGCAAAGTGACTTTAGTTTCAGGCCTGTTTGGCTACTTCCCTGCTGCTTAACTTCAGGTTAACCCTGAAATGAGTGTGTGTGCATGTCTATTTATGGAGCTTTA
>RPOG01007018.1:0-20453 GCA_008086565.1 Thalassoma bifasciatum
AGTTTTCTCCAGAGGTGGATGCTGCATAGATTCGAAAAATGCAAAATAAGAAGCATTAAAGCAGATTAAACTGCATCAACAGCAATCACTGCAGATACACAGAGATACACAACCTCTGCTGTGAACGACTGACACTGATCAGCTGTTTTGATGTCCACAGAAATGAGACTGCTTTAGTTGAGATGTTTAAATGTTATCCCTCAGACAGAAACTACTTTGTGTCTATAGGCACACTTAGCAGACACAAATTTCATTTGGGGTTCCCCAAGGCTCTATACTGGGGCCTCATCTATAAGCTACCACTGGTTCAGATAAGCTGCACAGCAGGTAGCGCTCCAGCCTCACAGCAAGAAGGTCGCCGGTTCAATTCCCCATTTGGGCAAGGTGTGCCTTCCTGTGTGGAGTTTACATGTTTCCCCGTGCATGCGTGGGTTCTCTCAGGGTACTCCAGCTTCCTCCCACAGTCCAAAAACATGCCCACATTAGGTTAATTGATTTTTCTGAATTGCCCGTAGGTGTGAGTGTGTGCGTGAATGGTTGTTTGTTTCTGTGTCAGCCCTGCGATTGACTGGCGACCAATCCAGGGTGTACCCCACCTCTCGCCCAATGACAGCTGGGATAGGCTCCAGCCACCCGCGACCCTGAATGGCAGGATAGACGGTTAAGAAAATGGATGGATGGTTCTGATAATAGAAAACAACAAAAGAAGTTTACAAACTTATGCAGATGAGATACAGTCAAATTATAATAGCTTATTATTTTGGTTTGTCCTTTTTGTGTAAGAATTTCTTTTGTTTTGATTGTTTCATTTTGTTATTGTGTTTGGGGTTTCTTTTGAGTATTTTGGTTATTATATTTAGGAATTAGTTTCTTTCTTTTTCATCTTTTGTTGCATTTATTATCCTTTTCCTTGGTTTATTCAGTCCCCTAGTTGTTTTTCCTTTCTTTCAGCTGCTGAGGGCCAGTGGTGGTGGCGCTGGTGCCAGGTGGTGGGATCCCCCCTTTTTGGTGTGCTGTGTGTTCCCGGGTTTCGGTTTGTTCACTACCCTGTGTGTGTGTGTCATGTGTGCCTGGGTGCTTTTCTTTGCTTTATTTTAGCTGGTGAAGACCTTCCACCTTCACTAGCCCTCCTTCCCACAGGTAACCCTCAGCACCTGAATATTCTTTTGTTTTTTTCTTCCCTTCCACTTTTGGTGTGAGTGGTGTTTTAGTGATCTATTTTTAAAATTTGTTTAACCAATAAAGATTGTTTTTATTATACTTGAAACCACGTCTCAAGCCTTGTGAGTGTAACGAACCTGTGTGTCTTGTGTATTTAACTGTGAATTCCCTGGGTGAAACTCCCAGGGTGGCGTTGTCTGGCACCCCTTAACTTTGTATTGACTTTGGTTCATGTAAACATCAGATGTGCTAAAACAAAAACAAATTTTTGACGCAACCACTTAGCCCTCGCCACAATTGTATATTTCTCATTTCGCCGCAAAACTTAAACTTTTTGTGTAGATTCATCAAATAAAATCCCAGTTACAAAAATTGTTTAAATTAGAGGTTGTAATGTAACAAAACAGGTAAAAAGCCAAGGGGGGTGAATACAAGGCACCGCATCCATATGCAATGCTGTTCTAATCACAAAAAGACATTGATGTCATTACCACAACTCTTCACCTATTTGAGTAAGCAACACTTTGGCTTTGTTGATTCTTTGGTTGTGATTTACTTTTCTGCTGTGGCAGGGAAATAAAAGCTGTCCTAAGTACAATACACTTCAGTGCAACACCTCTCCCCATTTGGTGAAGCTTTCAAGAAGCTACCAGGCCACTTCAGCCATCGATTGAATTTTTATCCTCGCAGAAAACACTGGCTGTTTTCCAAACCGCCTACTACATACTACATACCACAGTAGTAGGTAGTAGGCACTGCCTACTACCTACTACTTCCACATGTAGTATGTAGTATGACTGTTTTGTTGGACCTGTTAAGTCGTATACTACTCTGGATTTCAGGAAGTGGAGCTGATGGATTTTTTTCTAATGTTTAATTTCATCATAAGTAAACCATGAGTACATTTGGCATTTCAGTCATTAATTCACCACATCAATCAGTGGTGAAGTTACAGGAACAATAAAAGTAGATAAGTTAAATTAGATGTCAATGAGAAACAAAGGAAAATAAATAAATGAAATTAAGCATGTGAAGGAAGTTGTAATTTTTTTTGAGAATTGTTATGGTTTTTTCATTATTTTAGTGGTTCAAGGAACATTTTTAATTCATTTAGAAAAACAACAAATTCAGGGAGAGATAAAAGTCCCGATTTTATCACATTTGTAAAGGTATAAAATACAGCAAAATCGCCATATTTGATTTTTTTATCTTGTTATCGTGTATTGAAAATAAATCTGAAACCAACAGACGTTTTTATTTTAACAGCTGGTGGAAAAACTGCGTCCACATTATTCATGTAGGCTGTTAGTGTAAAATAAAAAGTGATAAATGATTTAGGGGCTTTTATGAATTTAGTAAAAGTAAACAGCTCTTTCATGATGAAGTGAGCAGATTTACCGCTGTTTCTTTCCTGTCACTTCACTTTTATCTCTGGGACCGTTTCACATTTTTGTTGTTGTGTTGTAGTTGAGCTGATTTATTCCAGTAGGTGTCAGTAATTCACCTCAACCTGAGCGCCCCCAAATCCACAAACGGCATTAGCGCCGTGCATTGTGGGAAACAGTACGCCAGGTAGACTGGTCCGTTGCATACTGAGAAATTTTCTCAGATCAGTAGGTCATCTGGGAACTTGTAGTATACTACAGATGTCGCAAGTTTTCGCATACTGCCTACTAAATACTGAATTTCAGCCGAAGTAGTAGGCATCGCTAGTGTAGTAGGCGGTTTGGAAAACAGCCACTGTCACCCAATAGCAGTGAAGCCCCCATCCCTCCCAGCTTGATGCCTTAGTTTTCCTTATTGCAAACCAAAAAGATGGCAAGATAGGTTTAATGAGTGAGAAGTGCTCAGTGCGTTCATTTGTAGTGTTTGAGTTTTGGCTGCAGTTTATGACGAGCAGACATGTTCTTATGTTTATTAAACAGGGTCTAATGTGACATAAAATGCTGCTGCTGTTTGTTGCTGTTGTACCTAATTGGGTTTTAATTATGGATGGAAGATGGCAAAATATGCAGCACAAGGCTGTTGTTATCTGTTTACCTCCGTCGTCATGCCACCCAATATTGAGCCACTGCATCTCACTAGTGATTAAACTGTTTAAAGCTTTTTGGTTTAAAGAGGCCATGCTGCCACATGATGTTGTGAAAAAATGCTCAGTTTTGGAGTTATGGCAGAAATTATGTGTAATATATGGACTCAGCCTCCACGACGTCGCTTTTCTTTTTCTGATACTGAGTAATGGAGCCAATGATCTGCAGAGGCTAATGGTAATACTGAGACCTTTGAGCTGTGGCGTTAATTCAGTGTCAAAATCCGCAGTGCGCAAAACATCCACCCTCTGTGCACTAACAACACACTCACTGCCTCTCAGCATGTCCAACGTCTTGGTAACACTCGCTCACTGTCACTTTCTGTGCCTTATATGCACTTATTTGGTTGAGTTTTGGCACTCAGGGGCAGGCAGTAAATGGTTGACCTCTGCAACCTTTCCTCTCTGATTGGTCGCTTTTAACGCCTACTGTCACCTGGTCAGAGCCAGAGGGTGGGTCAATGTGGGGGCAGAAATGGATGAAAATTGAGCTAAAATCAAACTTTCGTAGAAAAAAAGAGATATGTTGAGGAACAGATTTTGAAAAAGGATTAAAAATATGACTTTTTTGAAACAGCTTGGAACTAATGTGATCATGCCGCCATGATGACCCGCCTCGCTCTGCCTCGGATCAGCTCTAAACTTGAGAAAGTAGGCTTTCAAAGTGACCAATCAGGAAGGAGGGGTTGCGGGAGGTCTATTTAGGTTAGGTTACTTTATTTGTTGTATGGTTTAGAATGTTGTTTCTCTGCTGAAGTGTTTTTTCCTAACCCCAAACTGTGCCCCAACTCAGGGCCTAGTCTGGAATTATGTTTTTTTCCTCCTTCCTCTCTTCAAGTATTATCTCTCATTTTATCTGATTAAACAAGGCACTGAAGAAAAATGTACTACTGGTTCTCCTGCTCCTGTCCTCCCTTTGTTATGAGTCTCTGTATTTTTTTTTATGTTTCCTCGATGGGATGTATCTGAAAGGAAAATTATTTTGTACTGAAATGTGTGCAATGGCGAATAAAGTGAATCTTGAATCTTGTATCTGTAGATAGATTTGTTTTGCTGCAAGATGATGATGACATCCACTTTGACATTCAGTTACAGAACAAAACAGTCAGAATTGACACTATTAAAACATTGAAACACTCCATTTCCACCAACTATAAATAAAATGAAAGAGGATGCCATTTAAAAGATACCTCTATGGAATTGAGTAAAGAAAAACAAATAAAAGCTACCATAGGAAAACTAAAAACCACAAGTAGACCAACATAAAAGCTTAGGATTACTCCTTCAACTGAATATTAAGAAGGGATTGTTGTGTCCTTTTGAAACAGAGGATGCTGCCAAAAAGTAAAAAGAATCAGCCAGAGGTCATCATTCAGATGAGGTGGATTTTATTAACAAAAACTTACTGAGAAAATCAAACAGAACTGGTAACCCAATAAAAGGGGGAAAAAGCCTCACAACAGGCTGCCACCAGCCACACACACTCTTCAAAATAGCTGCCTGCCTTTTTAACACACACCCTGATCCCGCCCTAATTGAAAACATTCAAGGGAGAGGACAGTCAAAATTACATTATTTAAACTAACTAAACCCACCAAAGCCCCAGTTAACTAAACCCCTTGGATTAGAAACTCAAATATCTACAACCAGTAAGAAAACGTGATCAAAGTTACAGACAAAGGAATTGGTTTGGTGATGAGAAAGGACCTGAGCTCCACACTGCTCACACAGTCACAGGTGGACTCACTCAGCCTGATGAGAGTGCTGAGGGGGAGAATGGGACCAGTGGAAAGGAAGGAAGAGCCTTTTCACAAAAAGGAAAAGCTAAAATAAAATCGCCATAAATGCCTGCCACTTAGTGCCAAAACTCAACTAAGTTGAAGGCAAAGAAAGTAACTGAGTGTGTAGACTCAGGCTGTTTTCAAATTTGCATACTATACTAGCAGTACGTAATGATTTGCTCTAAATTCAGTATGCAGTATGCGAACAAATGCAAAAGTTGCAGTATGCCAAAACTACCCAGATGACCTACTGATCCTGGAAAATTTCTCAGTATGCATCAGACCAGTCTACCTGGCATACTGTTTCCCACAATGCAAAGCGCCTGACTGCAGGTCTGAACTGAAAATGACAGACACCTGAGATAGTTTCGGTGAAGCAGTGGAACAATTCAAGTATAAGCCCTAAAACAACTTTTAAGTGGGTACTTACATTTATATATGTCATTATTCTATTAACGTATCTGAATTCATACCTGCATTATCAGAAGCAGCTTTTCCATCATCTCTAAGTATAAAAAGTCAATCCACCTACAGATTATTTTCAATGAATAGCATATGGTATAATATTAAGAATCAAATATGATGAATTTTGCTGCAACATCCACATTTAAACACAGATGTCCTCTGCAGTTATTATAAAAGATCAGAGGTCTCCTGGTAAAACTAATGTAGTTTAAAGCGCTGGGACCTATAATCATTTGTAATAACTGCAGCAGACGTCTGTGTTTTAATCCTGTACGATACATTTTTGACTTTTCAAACCCGGAAATTCTTACTTTTTGCTCCAAAATTTAAAGCCTTCTTCCTGGAGAATTTATTGATTCAATATTTATTAAGTTGCCCGAATATATAATAACTTAATAATGATATATTATAATAAAGTCAAGAAAAAAATCCATCAGCTTTACTCTCACATTCCTCAAACTGGAAACCAGTGTAGCAAACTACAAAACAGACCAAACAGAACTGTAATACTAAAAACTACATTCAAATACAGTAAGCAGTCTGCAGTGCCGACTACATACTGCATTAGAGAGTAGTATGTAGTAGGCAAATTTGAAAACAGCCACAGACCCAGAGTGGGGCAGTGAGTGTTTTTTTTGTGTGTGTGTGTGTGTGCTCTGATTTTGTTTTTTTCACGTGTGGGATTTGACTCTGAAATGTCACTATTTGGAGCCTCCGCACTAACAGCTACAGGGCACCAGACCTCCTCAGTCAATTCAGCTGCACCGCTGATTGGCCAGATCTTGTGATCGTAATATCTTCTAAAATTCCAAGTTAAAAAATAAAATCAGTCAGTGTTCGCTGATAGTGAATTAAGCCATGATTTCAGCCTCATTGTTACATTTTCATTTTTACACCTCTCCGCTGGTCAACTCGTGACTGCTATTTAAAAATGTGTCAATTTGTAAAAGTGAGCGGTTGTGAAACCCTCAGTTTGGGTCTTTTAATTGGGTTATCATTTTTGTTTCATCTGTAGATCAGAAAACAAGTGTAAGGGAAAGCTTTTATTGGCATAGTGAGAATAAAAACCTCAAACCATCATATATTCTCTAATTGGCAGAATGGAATCAAAATATCCATGCAAAGCAGTGAGAGCCTTAACTCCAGCATCTTCATGTAATTACTGTCATCGACTGCGGTCGGGAAATCTTCAACCACATGTGAATAGATCATGATGCGTTTTATCTTTTGGTCATATTCCCAAAAATGGACCCTGTTCCCAGCACATGCTTTTGTTCTGCTCCAGTGTATTGACGTCGTACGCCGTTGAAGTTTGAGAATTATTGAATGAATGAATACATCAGAACAGTGAATTCGGATAATAGGGGCACTCCAGAGAGCTGAAGGGCATCATGCTGATAGCTGTTTGACTTAAACATGAAGCAGAACTAAAGCCCTCACATGATTTATGAACAAAGTCACTGGGGGAAAATGCAAATGCACCTGTATGAGCTCAGAGTACGGATACAGATAATGCTTTTATGTACAATTAGATTTAATTAGCCTGCCCCATCTCCTGTATGTGCACTTAGAGGTGCTTTGATGCAGTTTTATTGATTCTATATTAAGTCTGTGGACGCTTTAACCCTGATGTATTCTTTGCATTAAATTAAATAACTATAAGTATACCAATTACTTGCTGTTTTACCGTCTTTGAGGGTCAATAGAAGCAGAGGGAAGTTTGTTTTTTTCTTTCAGGTGAACGTGCTCCAGCCCTCAGAGTCCATTAAAAGACTCCCAGCATGCTCATTTATGTATATTTTCTATGAGATATTATACATTATTTAAATCCTGTTGAATGATTCTGTAGCCTCTTCATTTTAAAAGAAAATAAAACATAAACATACATATGAAATATACAAAAAGTACAACGGCTTGACATGTTTTATATCACAAACTAGAAAAAAATAGTGGTTTATTGAAGTCAATGCATGTAAATTTCTATAACAGCCAGCAGAAGAAACTCAGGTGACTCTATAGATAGCATTGATCCTTTTTGACAATAGAAGCAACATTTAGCGCTATTTTTTCAGATTCAGGTTCAAGTTAATGTTCTTTAAAGTGTAAATCAAAACTGCCAGAAGCATAAAAATGTCTGGTTGTTCTGTGGTCTTATGTTACACTCCACCATGGATTAACATTTTTCTGAATTCTGACCAGTTAACCTCAGTTAATAAACTGTAAATACTTAATTTGTGTAGTTAATACAAAAGCCTGGATTATGATTAATACTAATGACACATAGTACTTAATATGGACAGTTAACAATAAGAAGGAGCTTAAACTATGTGAAACAAAAATATAATTCATATTCACAGTAAAACTAGAGTTTAAAAGGTAGAGTATGCAGAATTTTTCTTAAAAATGAAATGATAGTTTTTCAGGAATAATCCTGCTAAATCATGTCTGTGTCTGCCTAACACCCTGTAGACGCCCTCCATTGCCTGTTTTGTTGATGTTATTTTTGCTCAGGATGCTTCTGGGCAGGGGTTGCTATGAGCTGTAACTAGCCAATCACAGCATGCCCAGTGCGCATGTGACTGTGTGTTGCTGGTAGCAAGTGGAAGATGTGATTCCGAGCAGCAACAATAGCAGCGTATCTCTTTACCTGCAGGAAGTCAGGTGTACGTCTCTTGAGTTTTTCTCACCTGATGCTGCAGATGCTCACAAGGCTGTTTTTAACCGTCTATAGCGTGTTTATGAAGCTATGACTGTTAGCCATGCTATTAGCTATGGTCGGAGGCAGTGAGCATGCGCAGCTGCTGACACTGAGCCACAGAGGAGGAGAGGCCCAGTTTGGATGTCGTTTGTAAACAGAGAAACAAAACCCATCAAAAATCCCTGCATACCTTGCCTTTAATCAACAAAAACAGAACATAGTGAAAATAGAGAAAGAACAAAGTGGGCACTGATGGGATATGATCAGGATTCACTAATGTGAGAAGTTACAAATAAACTGACGGCCAGTGATGTGCTATTCATGAACGATTTGTTCAAAATGAGCAAATCATCTGGGTGAACAATCAGAACTGAATCACTTACTGGAAAGAATTTCTCTACTTCAGTTGCGCTGTCCTTGTCCCCCATTTCCTGTCTTTCTCTCGAGACCACAAGAGTCACCCAAGCCCACCCTCCCTCCCCCTTTCATGTCTTCAAAATCAAGGAAGTAGCAAATATTTTATTAACATTTAAGTGTCACAATAATGTCTGTGCTTTTTATAGCTACTGACAGTTTGTAAATTATCCGACTTAATTTCACTCAAATGACTCCTTGAAAATCCACCAACAGCAGTCTCAATTTGATCGTGTTTCAGTTTTAACAGTGTGTGAGGCTGAGTCTGGTGACTTGCAATCTTGCACATTCACGTTCAGTCGGATCGTACTGAATGAGAGTTCCACCTCTATGTCTATCTTTTGCTTTAGTCAGTCAGTGAGTGATTTGTGTGCTGAATGTACTGTACAGAAGAAAATGTGTGGTTGTATTAGTAGCTTGAAGTTTGCAAATTGTAGCTTTATCCCACTAATTGCTCAGTTCATTGGCTTATTATTTATCATCAGCCGCAGAACTAAACATCCAGCTGTGTTTTGACTTATTAAATTCTGATTTGCAGGCAGAGCTACAGCGAAGTCCTGAACGATTCAGGGAACAACTCTTTTGAACAAATCACTTCTTTGAACTGATCCCTCTGATTTAGTAAACTGAAAAGAACTGCTTTTCCAATCACTCCTTAGAGCTCCAGGCTGACAATAACATTAAACAGACAGGCTCCCAACCTTCTATACACTAAACTACAAACTGAGTTTACAAATTAAAAAAAAGAGCTGTGTAACTATTAATAGATCCCTTACTATTTCACTTTACAACCCGGGAAGAGTTGTCTTTACCAAAAATAGTGTGAAAAGAAGATCTGCTCCACTCCAAATCAAAAGAATACCTTGGCAAGAGCAGTGTCTTCATGAGCATAGGTAATAGTGCTCATGGGAAACAGAGTCTTTATCCCTAAACTCTACCAAATCTGGCCACAGGTCTCACTGCAATCAACACCAAACTGATCTCAAACAAGAATCTGTTTATTAAAGATACTATGACAGTTCTAACCTTAGATATTGTTTATTCATCACAGATTCTTAATTCAGCCAATGGTGATGCAAAATGAAGGTCTTGATATTGAGTTATTCATATTTCCAGCCTCATTTCTTCAGGCATTTCGATCTTCTAATTTGATGTTTGATCTGGGGGATAAGTAGGATTGACTTGTTTACAAATAAATATGTACACATATTGACGGATAATGTTGCTGCTTTCAAAAACCCAAGAGGCTCAAAATCTCAACTTCTGTTTGAGATTGTGATATAATCTCTGGATGTCTGTAGAGTCATCTGCAGCTGAGAGATTTACTTTTAACGCTTTTCATGTGTGAGTCACTGTATGTGTGTATGTGTGTGTGTGAGAGAGAGAGAGAGAGAGAGAGAGAGAGAGAGAGAGGGACAGTCAGTCACTGTGTGTGTTCAGGCCTCCTGCGCTGAGGTCACCTGTGATTCTCCGGTCTGATTTGACCCACAGAAGCGTGAAGATTGCCCGGAGGGAGCGGTCTGAAAGATTTATGAGGCTCTGACAGAGAGTGTGTTAGTCTCTCTGTGCATTTCAGGACTTCAGACACAAACACAGCTCAGAGTATGTGCACATATGCACATACACAATCACTGGTGCATGTTTGTTCTCATGCTTCCATACTGTATGTCCTGACCTATGCTGTGTGAGGAGAAGAAAGGACGGGGTCATATTGAGAGGATGGATTTTCTCCTTTTCTTTAAAACCACAGCTTCACAGTCCAGGTGTGTCTGCACTCGATTATGATATTTAGGACTAGATCACAAACTAACTGTTAAGCTGCACTCATACTTTACTCTTTGTGGTTACATTATGACTGAAAAATTGTCTTTGTGAAGCAGCATGCCTGTCATCTTAAGATATATAAATGTGTCTATACCTGCTCATGTGATGAGCTCTTTAAAATAGGATGGTTCATATTAAGAGCTTTGTATGTCAGCAAAAGGATTTCAAGTTCTATTGTCGATTTTATAAGTAGCTAGTGTAGAGACACTAACACTATAGATATGTGCTCTCAAAATACTCAATAAAGCAGCCAACCTTTATTTGTAAAGCACCAAATCATTACAAACTATCTCAAAACACTTCCCAAAATCATTAACAGGTCTTTACCTGTTAGCATTAACATTTTCATGTTAACAGAGACCCAACATCAAGACAAGATGAGAAGTCTCATCTTATTTTAACTCATCATAAGTACAGAACTTTGCAGCTTTAGCAAGTTACAAAAGAGAGGAACAACCTCCCTCTAAGAGGCAGAAACCTCAGACAGAACCAGACTAATCAGATATCAGAGCGAGAGACAGAACCGATGGGGTAGAGTTTGAGTTTTCAAACATTGTTTATTTCCACTTTTATAAAAGGACACCACATCAAAGTGCAGCATTAAAAAAAGGCTAAATGTCTCATTAGTCACATTTATTTATTCATTTTGTACTCTTAATCCTGTTCATGGTCACAGGTAACTGGAATGAGAGGGCGAAGACACGAGTGTTGAGTGATGGATCTAAAATATAGATACCAAGGTTAGTATCAGTATTGATCAATACTTGCCTGATGAGATCGATACTTAAAATTCTCAGTATATTGCAGATTTCCTATAAATTATGTTTCTGAAATAGTTTATCTACCAGAATGTGCAAGCTGTTTGATCTAAGTGATAAATTTAATGCAGGACTATGATATCCATAAATATTTAAATGTTTGTTTGTTTTTTTTACAACAAAGCACAGAAATTAAAGCACAAAATTATTTTTTCCTGGTAAAAGATTAGGTTTGTACTCCCATTCATGAGCAGAAACATTACTACATTAGTGGTTGTGTGTTATTCTTGATTCATTTTGACAAGCTGCTTTTCTTTGTAAAAAAAAAACAAAAAAACATCCATATCACTGATATTGTCCATGAGGTGAGGGAGCAAAAGACTGTGCTCACTAAAAGGCACATGGAGCTGACTGTGGCCTTTGAACAAAGCATTTCTCACAACACTGAAACAGTAGCATAACTCAAATATCAGTTATTTGCCTTAAGTATTGTTGTTACAACCAGCACAACTACAAAGTAACAAACTGCTCAAAAAATCGAATACTACTCAGAGCAAGACTCTGATTTGCTTGGTATGGACAAGGACACAAATAACAAAAAATCTTGTCTGAGATCAAACTCTGTAAAGAAAACTCTAGTAACCCTTTTTTTTCCCCCCACACACCCACACAAACTCTCATACACATTCCCACGAACACAGAGCAGCCAACTGATGGTGTTAACTGTCTGTGTGTCACACACTGACTGAGGGAAAGAAACCTCCTTTTAAAGAGCAGCCTGGCTGATGAGCACAGGTGTGATGAGCACAGGTGTGATGAGCACAGGTGTGATGAGCACAGGTGTGATGTGGACAGATGATCTCAATGAAAGACTCGTTAGGAGCTCAGGAGGTCACAGGAAGTCTACAGACTACCAGGCTCCACCTGTAACATTTACTAAGAGCAAGTTCAGACCTGAGCCAGCTCTGACTAAAAGCTGTATCAAAAAGAAAAGTTCCCCTGTACAGCTTTTAAAAGTAAGGAGAAAAAAAACAAAATTTGATTCCATCTGGAAACATGTTGAATTTTGCTGCATGTTTCTTAGATATTAAGCTGAACCTCATTTATACAGTGCATTCCATGTATGAAGCGTGCAGCTCAAAGTTTCCTTTCAGTACAGTGACCAATTGTCCTCTTCTGCCCAGACATGTCCTTCTTTTTGGTTTAAAATTATGTCCGGGGGAAGTCGATTAAATTCCAACAAATGTCTGTTTGTCTCAGCTTGTTCTACAGAGTTGATATTTATAATAAAGCGCTGCACTGGGACAGTGGCATTATTCTAATGCACCAACCTGTCAAGATGAGCAGGAAAACATGCTCTGACTGCTTACCCTGCGCTCTCAGACTGAAAATACTAAAGTGGAAATGCACTGATAAATGGTAGTACCCCTCTTTTCATTGTGATCGTGACGGTGGAAGGCAACATGTACTGTCTGCATAGCTGGCACCTTTGTTATGGCTAAAAAATTAAACATCTTCAAACCCAATTAAGCATTAACAAAGATTTTGAGGCTTTATTTATATCATAGCACCAGAAAAATATATTTATATTACTTATTATTTCACCACGTGATTAGTGATTATTATGGATGCTTATTTTTTTGTCCGTTGAAATTGACATTTGAAAAAAAATACAACAAAATTTGATGTTGAGAATCTTTTTTTTGCTCACAGAAAGTCAAAGTGAAAGCTCTGAGTTATGTTGAAATGTGAGACAAGTCCAATTTGTTAGATAAAGTCAAAATTCTGACATAAAAAGTTGGAATTTTGAGATGAGAAGTTGAAATTTTGATTTTTTTATCTCAAAATTGTTATGATATGTGGGCAATAATAATAATTATTAATGATAGATTTTTTTTCTACAAAAGAAAAGTGTTTTGAGTAAGGAAAGAAATGGCTAATGAAGCTTATTTGTTATCTTTGAGTATCTTATTGGGTAGAGGTTCCTCTTTTCTGGTTTTCAGAAATGACTCTAATAAAAGACACTTGGGGTGGGGGTCACACTACTCTGATTTGAAACAGACTTAAGCATGATTGCTGACACACTTACAGCTGTTACAGTTATTCAGCTTAACTTATGCCACACAGTTCTTGAAAACTTTCAAAGGTAAACTATGTCAAGACATTCAGCAAAACAAAAGCTTGTGCTACGAATAATATAATATAATATAATATAATATAATATAATATAATATGAGATACTCCTTTATTCATCCCATAATGGTGAACTACAATAATTATCAACTAAAAAAAGAACAACATAAACAGAGCCGCTGCAACAAGAATGAAATAAATAGAAAACACAGCACATTTTTGCTAATAAGACCAAAAGATAAAAACTTTGTCATCCTCAACTCCCTCTTTTTATTTCTTTAATTTGATGAAAATGCATGTTTTATTTTTGTTTTTAATCAGGGTAAGTAAAACTGCTCTGCCCAGTTTAAGAAGTATGTATGTTTGCATATATAGTCTGTGTGTCAGCTGATACTAACAGGGTCTGTATCAGCTTTGGCCTCAGCGTTTGCTGATTAAATTCTCCCTCACTCAGTCAAAGGTGCAGAGTAATTAAAGTGCGGCATGAGGTGGCAGATAAAGAAAAAAAGTCTCATTCATGGTCGGAGCTGTATGAGTGAAAGCACTCAGAGCTCACATGATGTTACAACAGCAGCTGAGACTGCAGGAGTCATGTGTGTGGTACCATGACATCGTTTCATGTACAAATATAACTCTCTGTTGGCACATGCTGTCTTCATCAACGAGCACTTACATGTTTTAAATGATGCAGAGGTGAATAAAACGTTCGTCTGTGCAGCAGGATGGAAAGATTACATGCTTTATGTATTCTTTAAAGGCAGTAATAACTATCGTTTTATTCCACACAGCGTACTGTAACCCCTTTAGAAACCATATAAGACCCTCCTCACCATGTGGGTACAGTCCCCCCCAACCCCTCCTCTTCTTATGTCTCCTGCCAGATGCCCCATATAAGACGACAGGGCCATTAGTTTTCCCATCATGCAGTGTGGTGCAGGGTGGCATATGTCAGCAGCAGCACAAAGAGCCAGCAAAACGCCTGTCAAAGGCAGGGATGGCCTTCACCAAAGTGTCCCCAATTAATTTAAGCGGCTAGAAAATGCTGATTCTTGTCAGTGCCATCTGGAGTGTGTCCCCCGGTACCTGCACAGCGTCAAATGATCACAGGTAATGTGGAGAGAGAGAGCAGGCTTTTAGAAAAAAGAGGAAAGAGCAGAAAACATGAGGGAGGGGCCTGTGAAGACAAAAAGCTTTAGAGAGAAGGTTTAAAAATGTGTTACTTCTCCTCCATGACTGGACACCTGAGCTTATTTAAAGAAAGAGAAAACTGTCAAAGTGTGAATGATATGTGGAAACCTGATCTAGTTAATATAGGAGGGTATGTGCATTATACAAAGATACAGTTGTTAATATATAATAATCATGATACTTTTACTTTCTTTGTTCAAGACAGCTTATCCCAGGATGCAAAGCGACGGGGATAAGGATTCAATTTATGTAGTGCTGTTGTTTGGAAAACTTGGAAATTCAGTTTGTCGCAGGCTATATTCCTTGTTACTCACAGCCTGGTGCTCTAAGACATGTCTGTAACTTGTAACGTTTGTGAATCCTGGTTATGTCCTACAAGTGCTCATCTACCACCTCCAACCTCACCGAGCAGGGCAAATGTAACCTGACTCTTAATTTTATTGATAGATTCCCATTCATGAACAGATCAACACAGTATAACTGCTGCGTGAGGTTTGGAATGAACAGTGTTTTAGCCTTTAGCCTGTGTTTTAGCCTGTGCTTTATCACTCTCCTGTTCAGCTTTCTCCTGCTTTCACCCTTTTTTTTCTGTCAGTCAGTCAGGCTTCAGTCTCCACTATAACAATAAAATTAATCAAAAAAATCCCTTTCTTCTGGACAGATTTCTTCATTTCCAGCAGATGGGTTCATGCTCTGGAAAATGTCAGGAAAATTGGACTCAGCCATTGATACTGAGAAATCAGCACAGATAATCCAATTTAAAATTGTGAGGAATGGACAGGTAAATGTATAAAAGTGTGAATATTTCAAGATCATCTATATAGAGCCTTTAAAATGTACCTGGAGTGACAGGCACACTTGTATAGTCAGTACATGTCAGTCTTTAACTGCATCTTCATCTTTGAAAAACCAAGTTAAAATGGTTAAATTGAGCTGCAGCAAAATACCTCTCACCCAATATCCTTTTGAGTGAATGTCATTGTCTACACACAATGCTGACCATATATTACCGAACGTGTCTTCTTAGATACATGAGTTTCTCTACCTCATTAACATGAAAAAAAGTTTTTCTGAAACCCTTTTAAGAAAACTCACAAATGTAAAATGAAAATGTATTAGTCCTCCCTGAGGATTATCATACCACTACAGGAGGCTGAAGTTGTGTTTTGAGCCCTTTATTGGCTGCTCTCCTGAACTTTTATGCACATTTTATCAGGGAAATGACTTCAACTCATTTTCAAGAAGTTGTGGAAAGAATATCTTAACCGTTACTTAGTGTTTATTTCGTATTGAAAGAATGCATATCTATGAAACAAAACAAACAAAGAAAAGTTTCCAAAAAAGTGATAAAATATATGTATATGCACACCACAAATAAATTGATAAATAAACATAATTGGTGGATTGTGTTCCAAGGGTTAATTAACATCCACTTTCCCAAAAAATTAGAATTTTCTGGCAAAATTTTGATGGCTTTACAGGATTAGTATGACAATGACAACACGAGAGAATGCAATTTTTGTTGAGTTAGGTCTGACAGCTGCTTTTAATTAATTTTTGGGATCAGAATCCAAAACTGATCTCAGTTTTTTCCCCATCACATCATTTTTTTTAAACTATAGGATCCCCGTTTTCTTAAAAAAAAAAACACTGGGGTGCAATTTGCAAAAAAAATCGTTTGAGTTAGATTTTTACGCTGATTAAAACTAAAACTGGCATGCTGATTTCAAAATTAATCAGTTTTTTTCTAGCATGTCAAGTTTTTTTTTTTCTCCACAGCTTACCCTCCAGTTAAACGAAATTCAATCAGTGGAATCATCTAACTCAAAAGATTTTTTTTCAAATTGTTCCCCAGTGTAATACAATGCAAAAGTCTCATCACATCCTTTAAAGGAGGTCTTGAACATTGGAGCATCAAAACAAAGATCCATATTCACTCATTTTGCTTCCACAACAAATGTGTACTTTAGCATGTTGGTGCTCATGGGAAATGTAGTCTCTATCCAGAAAAGACGTGATGATGTCACCTAAAGGAGAAACAGAGATACCTGTTCAGTCAAAAAGGAAAATACCTGATGGAAAGTTACAGGATGCTTGATCCAAAGTTTACAGTGTTTGATTCACTAGATGGTAATGGATGTAGGCACTTGGTCTTGTACTGAGTCAGGTAGAAAAAAAAAAAAACAGTTTTTTTTGCTGCTTTGTTATGTCAAATAAAGTCCCAGAGCTTTGATCTATTAAAAAAAAAAATCAACGGTCTTTGAAATTTGTCACGTTGAACCCTTGAGCTGTTGTTTCCTGCGGCTTTATCTATTTACCTGACTTTACCTCCAGCTTCCTGTTTGTCAAACGTGTCAGTGTGTTGTAGAGTACGTTTGTAATTATACTTGAGGGGGCATACTTACACTGCAAACTTCAGACTTCAGGCTGTCAAACCTTTTTAATTAACACAGTGGATGAGACAATTAAAACAATATGTTGGTAGCAGAAACAATTTAAGTCTGTGATTGAATATCATCCCATAGAGAAAAAAGCTGTGGGATCTCCTGCTTAATTGAGCAAGAATATTTTCTTCCCTTTTTCTTTGTTCCCTAAATGAGTCACTTAATGAGAAAAGACTTCTAAAGAATCATCCTGGTAATGAAAAAGAAAATTCAGACATGGTTAAATTATTCCACAGTGTGGTTATTCCCATCATGAGGAAAACAGTGATGTGCCAATGCAATCTTTATTCTTTGCTGTTAACTCGAAATCAGCTGTAATGATAACTGTAATGCAGTGTGACATGCTGTGATTGGCTGCTCTGTCTTTTTCACATTAATGCACTCCTTCAAATGGACTCTGTTTCCTTAAATGTGAGCCAGCTATACTTTAAAAAGATTTTTCTGCCATCTAAGGTGATTTACTTTTGCACTATCTGACCTTTCAGCAAACAAACGCATGCTGTGAAAATCTGTCCGAGTACAGTGAGAAGTGCATGAGTCTGCAAGTTGGACAAAAGTGGACACCATGTGTTTTCTGATGCAATCTACTGTTAAGCTCCAGGATTTTTCCACAACTGAAAATGTGCTGTTGTAATATATGAAAAATGTCAAGTTTTTGAGAATGCAAACCTCAAACTCTCATAGAAGAACTTCAACAAAGCTGGAGGCTTGTTTCACCTTTCCCCAATAAACTTTTGAGCCTGTTTATGGATTGGCCTTTGAACCGGTGCTGTACATCAACATAGACCAGTCTTTTGAATAGTCAGAGACACATCTTGCCTCAGCTGTTTCATTGTTGTCTTGTTGTTTGAACAGAAACTTATCTCACTCCCTCTTAAATCTGTCTTTGTATCATAAAAAAAAAATCTTTTGTCAACACAAAAGGACCCTACTTAGTGAATCTATATTATTTTGTTGTACATCACCGTCCGAAAAAGGACATCTAGTGTTTTGAAATGATTATAGTAATATTTTGAATTGTTTGCAACATTGAACAGAAAATAAGAAGGCCTACTTGTCATAACATTTCTTTGGATCTAAGAATATCAAGTATATCCAATCTATTTTTCTTCGGTCACACTGGCCAACGATGCCGTGCTTGAGCACATTTCAGACATAAAGTACGGCCAGTGTGACCGCAAGTAAACCCTGCTCGGGCCTGGCCTACTTCCCACGTTTTGAAGAGGCGGGCCAGGCCGCGGCACGTTTCGTGCACCAGCACGCGAGGACGAGCGCCGCGTATGCAAGATGCATCAAGCACGATGCATCATGCACGACGTATGATCGCTGCGACTGCTCCTCTCCATAACCGTTTTAAACAATGGTGGGATGTTAGAGGGCTGTGTTAGTCCAAAACAACTTAACAGAGGCCAAAAAGTGAGTAAAGTTGTAACAATGTTCTTCGTCTTCTCTAATCTGCTGACTCTGATGAAACCGTGCCTTGTAGACAGACGCTTCATAGTGATGTTGGAGGCCGTGCGTGTGCCTGCAACCTTGCTGAAGTCTGGTTCATGTTGTAGTAGTGTGATCGCAGGCCGTACTATCCTGTGGGAGAGTGGCGCTGCTTGTTTTATGAGTGTCTTTTTCAGTGAAAATACTGTTGTCAGCCTGTCGATAGTTGTTGTAAAGACCAGGGTCAGAAAGTTAACATTCTGCTTCATTTTGTGCTTTGCATCATTTCTCCATTTGGAGTGTTTGACGATGATGCATTTTTTTGTGTCTTGCAGTGCATTTTTCCATTTGCACCATATTTCTCTGTTTTTACTTCAATTAGATGCGTTGAGCCATCACAGTATCAGCAACCATAGAAAGTTCTGTAAATAATCACTTCAGTCACTTGTCATTAAAGACTCAAGAAATGTGTTTTTGTAGTTCAGTTCTGTTTGGTTGAAGCAAAAATGTCCTCGAAAACCAGTTGTTTTCACAATGAAATGCTTGGCAGACTCTGGAATTAATTTTCTTCTTTTTCTTTTTTAATTTAACCAAACATCAAAACACAATGGTCACATATCTCCTTAACTTTTTGTAGATACATCACTTAATCTTTCTGAGGGTTATGAAGCTTGCAGTGCTGCACCCAATACTGCAAGTTGTATCACTGCCCTTTTTGCCCCTATTAGTATTTTTTTTTGCGTACTTCCAGGTGCCAGAGGAGTTTAAAGAGACTATCACTTTCTAAGGTAATGCATGTGGTAATAGAAATTAAAAGAAACTTCTCATTTCCCCAGTTTCACTGGTGCTCATAACCTCCATGAGGCACCTTTTTGTGTGAAGTGTCACAGTGAAGAAACCAGGTAAAAAAAACAGGAGGAAGTGGACTGAGGTGCTGATTGTCAAATAACAAAGTCTTTATTCCAACCAACTCAAAAAAAAAAAAAAATGCTAGGAAACTCAAACCCAAACCTTAAAAAAATCCAAAGAACTGAAAGTCCAACCAAACCATAAAAGACAGAAAATCACACAAGGGGGGTTGACTCGATCAGGGTTGACATGACAATGAACTGACTAAGACCGAACTGAGGATTAAATACACAAGGACTAATCAAACTCAGGTGTGGCACAAGGCACAGGTGAAACACATGAGGGGTAATCACACAGGAGGGAAACACAGGGCAATGAGAAAACTCAACAAGGGGGAAACACAAGAAAAACAAGGACACAAACACAAACCTGAAACAAAAGAAACAACCAAAACCATACACACTAAACTAAGCTCCAGAAAAACAAACCAAAAAACAGGAATTATCACAGTAAAGTACATGAGGAAAAGTTTTGACGACCTGATTGAAACATGCTTTGCCTGTTGTCTTGATTCAAAAATAATAATAATAAAAAAATACTGTCTGACGACTCTGCCAAAATGGCAAAGTTCCTAGTAAAAGCAGCAAAATCAGAGTGTTGCTTTTTGCTCGTCATGGCAACAAACCAAAAGGAAATTAGTTTGGTTAAACTGGCAAAGGGCTTGATGAAGTGTGACTGGTGTTTTTTGTTTTTGTGAGTGATGTCTGAGGTTTTGCTCTGAGCTTTTTCTCGCACTGTTTGCTGCTCTTTGTGGAAGCCCGAAGCCTGAAGCTCTCTGTGGGCAGATATCAGTTGCACTCAATCAAGACATTGTTCCTGAAGACTGCTAACTCTGTGCCAAACAAACACTTCTACGTATAGTTCGAGGGCACAGGCTTGTTTCATTTTTTTGTTTTGTTCTCTTTTTTTTTTTTCATCTTCAGCCCCTGCCACGCTGATTACAGCCTCCCGTAGACTCAGAGAAGAGCTTGGTGTGTTTGATTGAATTTAGAGAGCAATTTGTTCAGCAAGGAGAGACACAGTATAATCCAGTCCCTACAGACTGCCTGAGTAACTGTTTGTTTTCTATTAATTAGCATGTGTTTGTGTGTCTGTGTGTGTGTTATATGGGACTACTTTGGTTTCCTCATTTGCATGCGCTTGTTTGCTTTGGGGGGC
>RPOG01007019.1:0-11296 GCA_008086565.1 Thalassoma bifasciatum
CTGGTCTGTATGCTAGAAACCTGGGTTTAAACTGACTTAAAAAGTCTAAAGTACGTTATGAATGTGCCTTGACTGGTCTCAGTTATAGAAATCTTGGTTTAAACTTACTTTATACATTGAAAAGCAGGTTATGAATGTACTTTGACTGGTCTCAAGAATAGAAATCTGGGTATAAACTGACTTTAAACAGTAAATCATATGTTATGAATGTACTTTGACTGCCTGAAAGCTAGAACTCTGAGTTTAATCTTATTTTTTACAGTCAAAAGTAGAATATGAATGTACTTTGACTGCCTCAATGCTAGAAGTCTGAGTGGAAATCTATTTTTTACATTCAAAAGTAGGTTATGAATGTACCATGACTGGTCTCAATGCTGGAAATCTGGGTTTAAACTGACTTTATACAGTCTAAAGTAGGTTATGAATGTACTTTGACTGGTTTTATTGCTAGAAATCTGGATTTAAACTGAGTTTAAAAAGTCAAAAGTAGGTTATGAATGTACTTTGACTGCCTGAAAGCTAGAACTCTGAGTTTAATCTTATTTTTCACAGTCTAAAGTAGAATATGAATGTACTTTGACTGCCTCAATGCTAGAAATCTGAGTGGAAATCTATTTTTTACATTCAAAAGTAGGTTATGAATGTACTTTGACTGGTCTGAATGCTGGAAATCTGGGTTTAAACTGAGTTTAAAAAGTAAAAAGTAGGTTATGAATGTACTTTGACTGGTCTCAATAATAGAATTCTGGGTTTAAACTGTTTTTAACCAGTCAAAAGTAGGTAATGAATGTACTTTGAATGGTCTCAATGCTGGAAATCTGGATTTAAAATGACTTTAAACAGTCAAAAGTAGGTTATGAATGTACATTGACTGGTCTTAGAAATAGAAACCTAGGTTTAAACTGATTTTACACAGTCTAAAGTAGGTTATGAATGTACTTTGACTGGTCTTCATGCTAGAAATCTGGGTTCAAAATTAGTTTAAACAGTCTTAAGCAGGTTATGAATGTACTTTGACTGCCTCAATGCTTGAAATCTGAGTTTAAATCTATTTCTAACAGTCAATCATAGGTTATGAATGTACTTTGACTGGTCTTAATGGTGGAAATCTGAGTTTACACCTTTTTTAAACAGCCTAAAGTAGGTTATGAATGTACTTTGACTGGTCTTCATGCTAGAAATCTGGGTTTAAACTGACTTTTATTAATTTCTAAAGTAGGCTATGAATGTACTTTGACTGGTCTTGGTGCTAGAAATCTGGGTTTAAATGTATTATTTACAGTCAATAATAGGTTATGAATGTACACTGACTGGTCTTTAAAATAGAAATCTGGGTTTTAACTGATTTTAAACGTCTAAAGTAGGTCATAAATATACTTTGACTGGTCTTTATAAAAGAAATCTGGGTTTAAACTGACTTAAAAAAGGTTAAAGTAGGCTTTGGATTTCCTTTGGCTGGTCTGAATACTACACATCTGGGTTTAAACTGACTTTATACAGTCTAAAGTAGGTTATGAATGTACCATGACTGGTCTCAATGCTGGAAATCTGGGTTTAAACTGACTTTATACAGTCTAAAGTAGGTTATGAATGTACTTTGACTGGTTTTATTGCTAGAAATCTGGATTTAAACTGACTTTAAACAGTCTAAAGTATGTTATGAATGTACTTTGACAGGTCTCAATGCTGGAAATCTGAGTTTAAATGTATTTTTTACAGTCAATCGTAGGTTCTGAAGGAAATTTGACTGGTCTTAATACTGAAAATCTGAGTTCAAACCGATTTTAAACAGTCTAAAGTAGGTAATGAATGTACAATGACTGGTCTTAAAAATAGAAATCTGGGTTTGAACTGATTTTAAACATCTAAAGTAGGTAATGAATGTACTTTGAATGGTCTCAATGCTGGAAATCTGGATTTAAAATGACTTTAAACAGTCAAAAGTAGGTTATGAATGTACTTTGGCTCGTCATGATGATAGAAATCTGGGTTTAAACTGACTTTATACAGTCTAAAGTAGGTCATGGATGTACTTTGACTGGTCTTAATGCTACAAATCTGGGTTTAAACTGACTGTTAACAGTCTTAAGTAGGTTATGAATGTACTTTGACTGGTCTCAATGCTAGAAATCTGGGTTTAAACTGACTTTACATAGTCTAAAGTAGGTTTTGAATGTACTTTGACTGGTCTTCATGCTAGAAATCTGGGTTTAAACTGACTTTTATTAATTTCTAAAGTAGGCTATGAATGTACTGTGACTGGTCTTAATGCTAGAAATCTGAGTTTTAATGTATTATTTACAGTCAATAATAGGTTATGAATGTATTTTGACTGGTCTCAATGCTGGAAATCAGAGTTCAAACCGATTTTAAACAGTCTAAAGAAGGTAATGAATGTACATTGACTGGTCTTAAAAATAGAAATCTGGGATTAAACTGATTTTAAACAGTCTAAAGTAGGTCATAAATGTACTTTGACTGGTCTTTTGTAATAGAAATTGGGGTTTAAACTGACTTTAAACAGTAAAAAGTAGGCTATGGATTTCCTTCGGCTGGTCTGAATACTCGACATCTGGGTTTAAACTGACTTTATACAGTCTAAAGTAGGTTATGAATGTACCTTGACTGGTCTCAATGATAGAAATCTGGATTTAAAATGACTTTAAACAGTCTAAAGTAGGTTATGAATGTATTTTGACTGGTCTGAATCCTAGAAATCTGGGTTTAAACTGAGTCAAAACAGTCTAAAGTAGGTTATGAAGGTACTTTGACTGATCTTAATGCTACAAATCTGGGTTTAAACTGACATTAAACAGTCTACAGTAGGTTATGAATGTACCTTGACTGGTCTCAATGCGAGAAATCTGGGTTTAAACTGACTTTACACAGTCTAAAGTAGGTTTTGAATGTACTCTTCTGGCCCTAATGCCAGAAATCTGGGTTTAAACTGACTTTTATTAGTCTAAAGTAGGTTTTGAATGTACTTTACTCGTCCTAAAAATAAAATAAAATATATATAAAATAAAAATAAAAACACATGATTGAATTTAAAATAAGTGTAAGACTACTTTATTTCAGTTAAAATATACTTTCAATTTAGCTCTGTAATTATTTTAATCAAATTTTCTATTTTCATTTGTTACTCTAAAAAAATATTTTGACACATGATGTGTCATTTTTTTCAGTTTCAGAATGAATATTTTCATATTCAAATCTAAACTTTTCAGTTTCAGATTTTTTTATCACCTTCAGATCTTTTTTTCACTTTCGGATCTGGCATATTTTCCAGTTTTTATTTATCAGGAATGATCAAAAAAACTGGTCTCAGTTTTAGAAATCTTGGTTTAAACTGACTTTAAACAGTAAAAAGTAGGTTATGGATGTACTTTGACTGGTCTCAATAATAGAAATCTGGATTTAAACTGACTTGAACCATTAAAAAGTAGGTTATGAATGTACATTGACTGGTCTCAAGAATAGAAATCTGGGTATAAACTGACTTTAAACAGTAAATCATAGGTTATGAATGTACTTTGACTGATCTTAATACTGTAAATCTAAGTTTAAATGACTTTAAACAGTCTAAAGTAGGTTATGAATGTATTTTGACTGGTCTGAATCCTAAAAATCTGAGTTTAATCTTATTTTTTACAGTCAAATGTAGAATATGAATGTACTTTGACTGCCTTAATGCTAGAAATCTGAGTGGAAATCTATTTTTAACATTCAAAAGTATATGTTATGAATGTACTTTGACTGGTCTGAAAACTGGAAATCTGGGTTTAAACTAAGTTTAAAAAGTCAAAAGTAGGTTATGAATGTACTTTGACTGGTCTTTATGCTAGAAATCTGGGTTTAAAATGAGTTTAAACAGTCTTTAGTAGGTTATGAATGTACTTTGACTGCCTCAATGCTTGAAATCTGGGTTTTAAATGTATTTCTAAAAGTCAATCATAGGTTATGAATGTACTTTGACTGGTCTTAATGGTGGAAATCTGAGTTTACACCTATTTTTTACAATCTAAAGTAGGTCATAAATGTACTTTGACTGGTCTTTATGATAGAAATCTGGGTTTAAACTGACTTTTATTAATTTCTAAACTAGGCTATGAATGTACTTTGACTGGTCTTGATGCTAGAAATCTGGGTTTAAATGTATTATTTACAGTCAATAATAGGTAATGAATGTACACTGACTGGTCTTGAAAATAGAAATCTGGGTTTAAACTGATTTTAAACGTCTAAAGTAGGTCATTTATATACTTTGGCTGGTCTTTATAAAAGAAATCTGGGTTTAAACTGACTTTAAAAAGTCTAAAGTAGGCTTTGGATTTCCTTTGGCTGGTCTGAATACTAGACATCTGGGTTTAAACTGACTTTATACAGTCTAAAGTAGGTTATGAATGTACCATGACTGGTCTCAATGCTGGAAATCTGGGTTTAAACTGACTTTATACAGTCTAAAGTAGGTTATGAATGTACTTTGACTGGTTTTATTGCTAGAAATCTGGATTTAAACTGACTTTAAACAGTCCAACGTAGGTTATGAATGTACTTTGACCGGGATCAATGCTGGAAATCAGAGTTTAAACTGACTTCAAACAGTCTAAAGTAGGCTATGAATTACCTTGACTGCCTGAGAGCTAAAACTCTGGGTTTAAACTTATTTTTTACAGTCAAAAGTAGGATATGAATGTACTTTGACTGCCTCAATGCTAGAAATCTGAGTAGAAATCTATTTTTTACATTTAAAAATAGGTTATGAATGTACTTTGACTGGTTTTAATGCTAGAAATCTCGATTTAAACTGACTTTAAACTGTCTAAAGGAGGTTATGAATATACTTTGACTGGTCTCAATAATAGAAATCTGGATTTAAAATGACTTTAAACAGTCTAAAGTAGGTTATGAATGTATTTTGACTGGTCTGAATCCTAGAAATCTGGGTTTAAACTGAATCAAAACAGTCTACAGTAGGTTATGAATGTACTTTGACTGATCTTAATGCTACAAATCTGGGTTTAAACTGACATTTAACAGTCTACAGTAGGTTATGGATGTACTTTGACTGTTCTCAATGCTGGAAATCTGACTTTAAACCTATTTTTTACAGTCTAAAGTAGGTCATAAATGTACTTTGACTGGTCTTTATGATAGAAATCTGGGTTTAAACTGACTTTAAACAGTAAGAAGTAGGCTATGGAGTTCCTTGGCTGGTCTCAATAATAGAAATCTGGGTTTAAACTGATTTTAAACAGTCTAAAGTAGGTCATGAATGTACTTTGACTGGACTAAATGCCAGAAATCTGGGTTTAAACTTATTTAAACAGTTTAAAGTTGGTCATGAATGTACTTTGTCTGCCTCAATGCTAGAAATCTGAGTTTAAATGTACTTTTATCAGTCAATAGTAGGTAATGAATGTATTTTGACTGGTCTCAATGCTGGAAATCTGAGTATAAATGTACTTTTAAAAGTCAATCGTAGGTCAAGAATGTATTTTGATTGGTCTCAATGCTAGAAATCTGGGTTTACACTGACTTTAAACGGTTGAATGTAGGTTATGAATGTTCTTTGACTGGTCGTTATGCTGGAAATCTGGGTTCAAACTGCCTTTTACAATCTAAAGTAGGTTATGAATGTACTCTGACTGCCTCAATGTTAGAAACCTGAGTTTAAACCTATTTTTTACAGTCTAAAGTAGGTTATGAATGTACTATGGCTCGTCGTGATGATAGAAATCTGGGTGAAAACTGACTTTTTACAGCCTAAAGTAGGTCATGGATGTACTTTGACTGGTTTTAATGCTAGAAATATGGATTTAAAATGACTTTAAACAGTCAATTGTAGGTTATGGATGTACCTTGACTGGTCTCAATGCTAGTAATCTGGGTTTAAACTGACTGTACACAGTCTAAAGTAGGTTTTGAATGTACTCTACTGGTCCTAATGCCAGAAATCGGGGTATAAACTGACTTTTATTAGTCTAAAGTAGGCTATGAATGTACTGTTACTGGTCTTTATGCTAGAAATCTGAGTTTAAATGTATTATTTACAGTCTAAAGTAGGTTATGAATGTATTTTGACTGGTCTCAATGCTGGAAATCAGAGTTCAAACCGATTTTAAACAGTCGAAAGTAGGTAATGAATGTAAATTGACTGGTCTTAAAATAGAAATCTGGGTTTAAACTGACTTTAAATAGTAAAATGCAGGCTTTGGATTTCTTTTGGCTGGTCTGAATTCTAGACATCTGGGTTAAAACTGACTTTATACAGTCTACAGTAGGTTATGAATGTACCTTGACTGGTCTCAATAATGGAAATCTGGATTTAAAATGACTTTAAACAGTCTAAAGTAGGTTATGAATGTACTTTGACTGGTCTTAATGCTAGACATCTTGGTTTTCAAAATGACTTTAAACAGTCCAACGTAAGTTATGAATGTATTTTGACCGGGATCAATGCTAGAAATCTGGGTTTAAACTGACTTTTAACAGTTTAAAGTAGGTTATGAATGTACTTTGACTGCCTGAAAGCTAAAACTCTGAGTTTAATCTTATTTTTTACAGTCAAAAGTAGGATATGAATGTACTTTGACTGCCTGAATGCTAGAAATCTGAGTAGAAATCTATTTTTTACATTTAAAAGGAGGTTATGAATGTACTTTGACCGGTTTTAATACTAGAAATCTCGATTTAAACTGACTTTAAACTGTCTAAAGGAGGTTATGAATATACTTTGACTGGTCTTAATATTATAAATCTGGATTTAAAATGACTTTAAACAGTCTAAAGTAGGTTATGAATGTATTTTGACTGGTCTGAATCCTAGAAATCTGGGTTTAAACTGAGTCAAAACAGTCTACAGTAGGTTATGAATGTACTTTGACTGATCTTAATGCTACAAATCTTGGTTTAAACTGACATTAAACAGTCTACAGTAGGTTATGAATGTACTTCGACTGGTCTCAATGCTGGAAATCTGACTTTAAACCTATTTTTTACAGTCTAAAGTAGGTCATAAATGTACTTTGACTGGTCTTTATGATAGAAATCTGGGTTTAAACTGACTTTAAACAGTAAAAAGTAGGCTATGGATTTCCTTTGCTGGTCTCAATTAAAGAAATCTGGGTTTAAACTGATTTTATACAGTCTAAAGTAGGTTATGAATGTACTTTGACTGGTCTAAATGCTAGAAATCTGGGTTAAAAATGACCTTAAACAGTTTAAAGTTGGTCATGAATGTACTTTGACTGCCTCAATGCTAGAAATCTGAGTTTAAATGTACTTTTATCAGTCAATAGTAGGTGATGAATGTATTTTGACTGGTCTCAATGCTGGAAATCTGAGTAAAAATGTACTTCTAAAAGTCAATCGTAGGTCAAGAATGTATTTTGACTGGTCTCAATGTTAGATATCTGAGTTTAAACCTATTTTTTACAGTCTAAAGTAGGTTATGAATGTACTTTGGCTCGTCGTGATGATAGAAATCTGGGTTTAAACTGACTTTTTACAGCCTAAAGTAGGTCATGGATGTACTTTGACTGGTCTTAATGCTAGAAATATGGATTTAAAATGACTTTAAACAGTCAATTGTAGGTTATGAATGTACCTTGACTGGTCTCAATGCTAGAAATCTGGGTTTAAACTGACTGTACACAGTCTAAAGTAGGTTTTGAATGTACTCTTCTGGTCCTAATGCCAAAAATCCGGATACAAACTGACTTTTATTACTCTAAAGTAGGCTATGAATGTACTGTGACTGGTCTTAATGCTAGAAATCTGAGTTTAAGTGTATTATTTACAGTTGATAATAGGTTATGAATGTATTTTGACTGGTCTCAATGCTGGAAATCAGAGTTCAAACGATTTTAAACAGTCTAAAGTAGGTAATGAATGTAAATTGACTGGTCTTAAAAATAGAAATCTGGGTTTAAACTGATTTCAAACAGTCTAAATTAGGTCATAAATGTACTTTGACTGGTCTTTATAATAGAAATCTGGGTTTAAACTGACTTTAAACAGTAAAAAGCAGGCTATGGATTTCCTTTGGCTGGTCTGAATTCTAGACATCTGGGTTAAAACTGACTTTATACAGTCTACAGTAGGTAATGAATGTACCTTGAATGGTCTCAATAATGGAAATCTGGATTTAAAATGACTTTAAACAGTCTAAAGTAGGTTATGAATGTATTTTGACTGGTCTGAATCCTAGAAATCTGGGTTTAAACTAAGTCAAAACAGTTTAAACTAGGTTATGAATGTACTTTGACTTGTCTTAATGCTGGAAATCTGGGTTCAAACTGACTTTATACAGTCTAAAGTAGGTTATGAATGTACTTTGACTGCCTCAATGTTTGATATCTGAGTTTAAACCTATTTTTTACAGTCTAAAGTAGGTTATGAATGTACTTTAGCTCGTCATGATGATAGAAATCTGGGTTTAAACTGACTTTATACAGTCTAAAGTAGGTCATGGATGTACTGTGACTGGTCTTAATGCTAGAAATCTGGATTTAAAATGACTTTAAACAGTCAAGTGTAGGTTACAAATGTACCTTGACTGGTCTCAATGCTAGAAATCTGGGTTTAAACTGACTGTACACAGTCTAAAGTAGGATTTGAATGTACTCTGCTGGTCCTAATGCCAGAAATCCGGGTATAAACTGACTTTTATTAGTCTAAAGTAGGCTTTGAATGTACTGTGACTGGTCTTAATGCTAGAAATCTGAGTTTAAATGTATTATTTACAGTCAATAATAGGTTATGAATGTATTTTGACTGGTCTCAATCATACAAATCTGGGTTTAAACTGATTTTAAACAGTCTAAAGTATGTCATAAATGTACTTTGACTGGTCTTTATAATAGAAATCGGGGTTTAAACTGACTTAAAACAGTAAAAAGCAGGCTATGGATTTCCTTTGTCTGGTCTGAATTCTAGACATCTGGGTTTAAACTGACTTTATACAGTCTAAAGTAGGTTATGAATGTACCTTGACTGGTCTCAATAATGGAAATCTGGATTTAAAATGACTTTAAACAGTCTAAAGTAGGTTATGAATGTATTTTGACTGGTCTGAATCCTAGAAATCTGGGTTTAAACTGAGTCAAAATAGTCTAAAGTAGGTTTTGAATGTACTTTGACTGATCTTATTGCTACAAATCTTGGTTTAAACTGACTTTAAACAGTCTACAGTAGGTTATGAATGTACTTTGACTGTTCTCAATGCTGGAAATCTGACTTTAAACCTATTTTTTAAAGTCTAAAGTAGGTCATAAATGTACTTCAACTGGTCTTTATAATAGAAATCTGGGTTTAAACTTACTTTATACAGTAAGAAGAAGTCTATGGATTTCCTTCGTCTGGTCTGAATACTAGACATCTGGGTTTAAAATGACTTTATACAGTCTTAAATAGGTTATAAATGTACCTTGACTGGTCTCAATAATAGAAACCTGGGTTTAAACTGACTTTAAACAGTAAAAAGTAGGTTATGGATGTACTTTGACTGGTCTCAATAATAGATATCTGGGTTTAAACTGACTTGAACCATTAAAAAGTAGGTTATGGATGTACCTTGGGCTCAATAATAGAAATCTGGGTTTAAACATACTTTATTCAGTAAGAAGAAGTCTATGGATTTCCTTTGTCTGGTCTGAATACTAGACATCTGGGTTTAAAATGACTTTATACAGTCTTAAGTAGGTTATAAATGTACCTTGACTGGTCTCAATAATAGAAACCTGGGTTTAAACTGACTTTAAACAGTAAAAAGTAGGTTATGGATGTACTTTGACTGGTCCCAATAATAGATATCTGGGTTTAAACTGACTTGAACCATTAAAAAGTAGGTTATGGATGTACCTTGGGCTCAATAATAGAAATCTGGGTTTAAACTGTCTGTATACAGTAAAAAGTAGGTTACATGTATTTTGACTGGTCTGAATGCTGGAAATCTGGGTTTAAACGGAGTCAAAACAGTCGAAAGTAGGTTATGAATGTACATTGACTGGTCTTAAAAATAGAAATCTGGGTTTAAACTGATTTTAAACAGTCTTAAGTAGGTTTTGAATGTACTTTGACTGGTCTGAATGCTGGGAATCTGAGTTTAAACTGAGTCAAAACAGTCTAAAGTAGGTTATGAATGTACTTTGACTGGTCTCAATGCTGGAAATCAGAGTTCAAACCGATCTTAAACAGTCTAAACTAGGTAATGAATGTAAAATGACTGGTCTTAAAAATAGAAATCTGGGTTTAAACTAATTTTAAACAGTCTAAAGTAGGTCATAAATGTACTTTGACTGGTCTTTATAATAGAAATCTGGGTTTGAACTGATTTTAAACAGTCTAAAGTAGGTTATGAATGTACTTTCAGAATGAATATTTTCATATTTAAATCTAAACTTTTCAGTTTCAGATTTTTTTTTCACCTTCAGATCTTTTTTCACTTTTGGATCTGAATTTTTCAGTTTCAAACTTTTGGCCGTGTTCTGGCGTGGTCTCGGATGGGAGGGGTGTGGGATTGTGAGTGACAGCGGAGCAAAGGATCCTCAAATCATGTTGCCTTCAGGAAACGTGGGCACTTTGATCGATTACTACTCAACACTTCTCTATCCTTTATTTTCTTGATACCTGTAAATAAAGTGTTGCGAATAACAAAAAATACCCTTGATGAGTAATTGTAGACAACTCGTGATCATTCCTGATAAATAAAAACTGGAAAATATGCCAGATCCGAAAGTGAAAAAAAGATCTGAAGGTGATAAAAAAATCTGAAACTGAAAAGTTTAGATTTGAATATGAAAATATTCATTCTGCAACTGAAAAAAATGACACATCATGTGTCAAAATATCTTTTTAGAGTAACAAATGAAAATAGAAAATTTGATTAAAATAATTACAGAGCTAAATTGAAAGTATATTTTAACTGAAAAAAAGTAATCTTACACTTATTTTAAATTCAATCATGTGTTTTTATTTTTAAGAAAATTAAAGAACAAACCTTGAAATTTCGGTTTAAAAATTTATTTTTTCAATCTTTTCTTTTTTTCAAATTACAATACTTTTGGCCTGGATTTGGCTCCATACAATAGTAGGTTATGAATGTACTTTGAGTGGTCTTATTGCTAGAAATCCGAGTCTTAAACTGAGTTGAAACAGTCTAAAGTAGGTGATGAATGTACTTTGACTGGTCTCAATGCTGGAAATCTGAGTTCAAACCAATTTTAAACAGTATAAAGTAGGTTATGAATGTATTTTGACTGGTCTTAATAATAGAAATCTGGGTTTAAACTGA
>RPOG01007021.1:4008-20436 GCA_008086565.1 Thalassoma bifasciatum
TGCGCTTGTGTGTTAAGACAGTGGGTTCTGTCCAAAGCTTGAAGTGGCCTCAAAAGCACTGAAGCCCCTGGTAGGATTGAGAAATGGGCGTCTTTCAGGACGAGCAAAGAGCCGGGTGAACCTCAGTTTACTCAAGGTCTCCTGGGAACTGGCCCCCTTTGTCACCTGCCCAGCTGAGCAGCTCCCGCACCCAGCGAGAGGCCAGGTCCCACCGAGATTTGAACTCGGATCGCTGGATTCAGAGTCCAGAGTGCTGACCATTACACCATGGAACCGGGGCATGTCTTGCGCCGATGGCAGAGAAAGAGTTTCTTACTCGCCATTAGCACGCATGGCTGAGAGAGCCCCACAACATGGGCACTGAGAAACCCTCAGAGCTGCCCATATTCTTCAACCTTGACCCCTTGCCCTGTCCTCATCTGCTGATCTGCTCAGCTGCTCGGCTGCTCAGCTGGAAAATAGCAAAAAGCTTACAGCACCTGGTATTCCCAGGCGGTCTCCCATCCAAGTACTAACCAGGCCCGACCCTGCTTAGCTTCCGAGATCGGACGAGATCGGGCGTGTTCAGGGTGGTATGGCCGTAAGCGACAGCTGCATGTGCAGACTGGCCATTTATAAGTGTCGAAGGTAGCAGACTGCGCTCAGAATCTGACCACATACTGCATTTAGCATTCTTGAAACTTCCCCGTGCGCTGTGGTGCTTATAGAAGTGAAAAACATCAGATTGTCCTTCACCTCATCCCCAGGTACCATACAAAAAGGTGCTTTGGAAAAGTTTTGACACTTGGAATATTTCCACTTCCAGGCCCTCGATGCTTGACCCTTGACCCTTGTTCTGTCCTCATCTGCTCACCTGCTCACCTGCTCACCTGCTCATCTGCTCAGCTGGAAAATAGCAAAAAGCCTACAGCACTTTGTATTCCCAGGAGGCCTATCCAGAGCCATACATGCTGGCCCCTGGCCCTGACTTTTGAATCAGCCCCAAAGTCTGACAAGCCTGGGATGGCTGGATTTAGAGTCCAGGAGTCCAGAGCTGCACGACCAAGGCACCGAGAAACAGTCAGAGTGGCCCATACTCCGGTTGTGCCACCAGCACTGCCTGATCTGGTCTTCTCTCAGCCTGACAGGCATCCGGACAGACAGCCGGACAGGCCAACACATTCTCACTCCCGACGCGTCAAAAAACGACGCTTGGTCAGGGCCCTTGGGCGTCGATGTCTGACGCGTACGGTCTCTCTGTGCGTCTTTTTCCGACGCACCCGGACTTCCATCTGCTCAATGTAATCCCTTTCGCGTCGATTTGAGACGCCCAGAGCGAGTGCTCCGGACGTCCACCCACTTCGATATTAAACCAACCAGTGCGCTGTCCTTCTGCAGCTTTTACAGTGACGTGTTTTGTTTTTTTTTTTGTTTTTTTTTGTTTTTTTTTTAACTCACTTTACATTGAAACTTTCAGCATAGACACTCCACAACACTAATGAGGAAATTTTCTGACAATCGATACTCGTGTTTTCCTTCTCTGAATCTGACAAACCGTCAGTGGTAGATCGGTGAAGGCAATGACTTCATAACCCATAATCCGCAGTAAAACGACACACGTCGTCTCACTAGTTTTAATCTGAAAAGCGCGTTTACACCATTAGCCAGAGTAAAAAAAAATGCGTAAATGAACTGATCAAAAGGTTTTTATTTTTTTCCTGATCAAAAGTTATGAATGACTGAATTCAGGCTACAAACGTCACCATGTAGTTTCAGCTCACTGTGAATCCGTGAGCTGATTGGTCAACAGCTTTCAAGCTCGATGATTGGATGTTTTACTCGCAATGAGTCATGGGACTCGTAGTTGACGTCTGGACAGTATTTCGTTTTTTGTTTTATTTGTAATTTACCCGCTATTTTCTACATTCTACGTTTACCCGCCAGGTAAGTTCAATGATACGCTTTTAAATATTTGTTTGTAAGATACAATCATAACCTAAATGAATGATCTCAAACGGCCATTATTTTACGAGAAACAGAGAGACATTTTAAGAGAACTTCATCTGTAAAATGTTTTATATACAACTTTTATTTATATGAAAACTTGCCTCAAAGTAGGCTATAACTAGCCAGTTGTTAGCTAGTAATCAAGCTTTGGTTGTGAGTGAACTACCACAGGAAAATGTAATTGAAACGATGTTTGCTACATAAGCCTCTAAATGTTAACCAGTAGCTAATGTTGTAAAGAAGGAACTATGCTGCTCAATGTAGATATTTGGTTTTGAGTTTTTCAATTTTCACTTCTGTTCTCTTCTCTCAACAGTTTCTTCAGATTTCCTATCTTGAAAACTATCCTGTTCTTTCCCAAACAAACAAACCAAAGGCACTTTTAAGAGCCACGTCTGTCTTCTTCGACTTTGTGTTTGCTGTTCGTAGAGTTTGTTGTCCTTCCCGTTTGCTGTCCTTCGTGTTCTCTGTGTACCTGTCTGTTTGTTGTCCGTCTGTCATTGTGTCTGTCTGTGTGTCTGCAATGACAAAGCCACAGAGGAAGCCGTGCCCTTCCTGCCAGGCCCCAAATTCCATTGGGAGGAAGGCCTGTGCCCAGTGTCTCTGTCCCCTTCAAATAAACATAAATTTTAAAAAGAAACAAGAAAAACTTGAAGAAAGTAGCTGGGCATCATCTGTGAAAAAGCACAGAAATTCCAGCAGAATTCTGAAATCTGCTGAGCTGTCTGTGAGTATTATTTGCTTATGATCTTATGTGAAACCACCATAAGGGCTATATCAAATCATTATTTTTGTCAGTATGCCTGTCACACTTTCACTTGATGACATGATGTTAGAAATGCATAAATATTATGACAAAATGCACAAAGTGAAGCTACGAACAGATTAGAAAAAAAACAATCAAATTAACAATTGCAATTTGGCTCAACTCAGTTAGCTTGAGGGCCTTAAGTTTTTGCTGATAAACCTTGATTTCACATACCTTAACTCTTGTTATGGTAATTTGTCAAGCCATGGTGTAACTGCATATATTTTTCTTCACTATGATTCTTGCAGGTTTTTAAACTTAATGCCCTGGACTACTGCCCAGTCCTGTTTCTTGGGCATCGGGGACACGACGGGCAGATACATGCTGATGTGCTGCATCACATCGCCCAAACTGATGGGGTTGTCCAGGAGATAATGCAGAAGATGAGGAAACTGTATGAACACCTACTGAAAAGTAAGATCATCCTCGTTGAAAATGATAACATACTTTAAAAACAGGGTATGCGGGAATTTTCAATAGGTTTGATTTATTTGTTTACACACAACATCCAAACTGGGCTCCTCCTCTGTGGCTCAGCGACTGTATCTAAGAGCATGGCTAACAGTTGTAGCTTAGGTGAAAAACAGCCCTGCGAGCACCTGCAGCATCGCGTGAGATAAACTCAAGAGCCGTACACCTGACTTCCTGCAGGTAAATGAGATACGCTGCAGATATAGATATAATTATTCTTTCTCTGTGTTACGGCTGCTGTCATAGACACTCGGTATAGCTTGTCCCACTCACTATTATCAACCATTGATTGTATATAGAATGGACAGCGTGGCTCCATCTGTCAACGTTCTACGATTTTGAAGCCAAAAAACCTCGTTTATCGAGCCGCCATTGTGCAGCCAGAGTCTGCGCAGTAGAGAATTTCCGGTAGAGCCAAGTAAAAAAGAGAAATAAGAATATTTATTTCTTCTTCTTCAGAAGGTTTAGTCTCCTTTTGGCTCTTTCCCGAAGTTTCTTATATCCCCGGTAAAAACTACCCATGAACGACAGCTGTCAACTATCGTAAAACAAAACTTATAACACGGTTTTTAACGTCCAATAACTAATGAAAAACCAACTTCTCAGAAAAAAAAAACACCCGAACACAATGCAGCTGAACTACATTGTCATACCACCTTAGTGTAAGGATGAGAGAAACGTTTCTACCAGGTATCGTAATTTTTTAAAGTTTTCCCTGCTCATATCTGGAATACATGGGGAGGCGGGGCTCATAACCTATACTGCAGCCAGACACCAGGGGGCGGGGCATCTGCTGGAAGCTTCAGTTTGAGCCGAACGTCGTTACGTCCACTCATTATACAGTCTATGTTATCAACACACAAAGTCACATGTGCACTGGGCGCGCTATGATTGACTGATCATTACCCATAGCGACTCCTGCTCTCTGCCCAGAAGCGTCCCAAGCAAAAGGAAAATCAACAACAAAGGGGCAGGGTCTACAAGGGGGTGAGGCACACACAGACACTGACACACAAGTACAGAGGTCCAGAGATGGCGATTGAGCAGGATTACTCCAGTAAAAACTGACATTTCGTTTTTTATGAAAAATCTGCATGCTCTACCTCTGAGGTAAATTTGCATGGGCTCTCACAGGATGCTTTAGAGCACGTGCTTAGTGTTATGGCTTGCTTTCATTTTGGCATGGCATCATGTCCATGACAGAGCGACCATTGAGCAGTTCAAGTAATGCACATACCAAGCAAAGCTCCTGTCATCTAGACATTTATGTACATGAACTTTAACTTTAATGTCTGTATCAGAATATTACTAATTCAGTGTAACAGATACTGCTGTGTTGCACTGGAGCTGCTGTGTGAATAGAAAACACAATAGCCAGATGCAGGAGTCTTCTTCATTTTGACCTAATTTTTGATATTTCATTTGTTTTTTCGATAGGCTTAAGGAATGTTAAAGAACATAACAGTAAAAATGTTTTAACAAAAAAAAAAGCTGTAACAACAAGAAAAACAGAAGCAACAACAGATTGAAACTGCCTCCCACAGATATTGCTGTCCACTTGGTGTAAGTTTTAAGCACCGGCTGTTTGCCATTCCTCTGATGTCATCAAAGAATGAACACCAACGCGTTCTTCACACACTGGAATGCTAAGCTTGACATTTTCTGACACTTGAGACTTAAATCTTTCAAATGAGGTGTCACTGATGAATTTTGATCTTGTGGTTCTTCCATTATAAGCTTTAAAAGTGTAGCATGGTATATAGGGCAGAATTGGGTGGGAACTAAGGGGTTAAAGGAAGGGCTCAACAACAAAGCTGTAGTCACTTATCATATTTTTAGTTTCGCTCTGACGTGTTTTTTTTTTTAAATATATAAATATTTATATTTTGCAGGGTTGTACATTCCACAAGCGGCTTCATTACCTGCAGCGAATGTGCTGACAGAAAGTCCTGTGCCTCAGATGGACCCCTGTCAACTTCCAAGTCCTCCTGCAGACAGCCAGGCTGAACCAGGACCAGACGAGGAATTGGTTCTTTACCTTCTCCCTGTTGATTCTTCTTCCTCCTCTCAGCCACCTTCATCATCTTCCCTCTCCTCTCAGCTTCCTTCCTCACCTTCCCTCTCCTCTCAGCCTCCTTCTACATCTTCCCTCTCCTCTCAGCCTATTCCTCCACCTTCCCTCTCCTCTCAGCCTATTCCTCCACCTTCCCTCTCCTTTCAGCCTCCTTCTCCATCTCCCCTCTCTTCTCAGCCTCCTTCCTCACCTTCCCTCTCCTCTCAGCCTCCTTCTACATCTTCCCTCTCCTTTCAGCCTCCTTCTCCATCTCCTCTCTCTTCTCAGCCTCTTCCTCCACCTTCCCTCTCCTTTCAGCCTCCTTCTCCATCTCCTCTCTCTTCTCAGCCTCTTCCTCCACCTTCCCTCTCCTCTCAACCTTTTGCCTCATCTACCTTTTTTTCTCTATTTTCTCAGCCACCTCATTCTGGTCCATCTCCTGCCTCTTCTTCAAAAAGAAAATAAAGACCCAAACTAACAGGTTACTTCTTCCCTAACCCTTGTGTATATGTACAGTGAACTTGTATACAGTTTTTCTCAATTGTTAACACACATTTTTTGGTTCTTCACATAAAATGACCACAACNCTTCCCTCTCCTTTCAGCCTCCTTCTCCATCTCCTCTCTCTTCTCAGCCTCTTCCTCCACCTTCCCTCTCCTTTCAGCCTCCTTCTCCATCTCCTCTCTCTTCTCAGCCTCTTCCTCCACCTTCCCTCTCCTTTCAGCCTCCTTCTCCATCTCCTCTCTCTTCTCAGCCTCTTCCTCCACCTTCCCTCTCCTCTCAACCTTTTGCCTCATCTACCTTTTTTTCTCTATTTTCTCAGCCACCTCATTCTGGTCCATCTCCTGCCTCTTCTTCAAAAAAAAATAAAAGACCCAAACTAACAGGTTACTTCTTCCCTAACCCTTGTGTATATGTATAGTGTACAGTGTACTTGTATACAGTTTTTCTCAATTGTTAACACACATTTTTTGGTTCTTCACATAAAAAGACCACAACATCCACATGCACCAACTCCCTGAGCCAGTTCTGCTGAACTACAAACACAATTCCTGCTTTACACTCAAATTTAATCTCTAAAACACTATTTTTCAGAACACTACACACAATTCTCTGCATTTGGCACAATTCTCATGAAGAATTTTTCTTTTTTTTCACAATGAACACACTGTCATTCAATATTCGGAAGTAAATTTCCATACTCTGCTCACTGACTTATCACATGAGCAAACACCTGTAACACAGTTTTACAACCAGCAATCAGAGCTTTAGCACAAAGGGGGAACAGGTGAGCTTTTCTGATTTTTTTCAATCCTATTGAGGATTTATTTCTGCCGACAGATGTAAAGTGTTTGACCAAAATCCACAAAATGTTTATTTGTCTTTTCCAAGCTATGGAAGACCCATGTGGAGATAAAGCAGTTGATGTTTTTCATGGCTGGAGTCGCCATGCTTGGTGCTATTTTCCCCGCTGCTTGACCAGGGAAAACACTAATTGTGATGTGGATGACGTGATGTGGTTAGAAACAGAAGAGAGGGAGTAGCAGAATTATTTTGTTTGATTGTCTGTTTTGTTTTGTTTTTTACTGTAACCATATATAAAAATTTATTCAGTCGTTTTGTGTGTGTCATTATGATGAATTTGTCTTTTTCATTTCATTTTCATGAATGGAGATGAAGTGTTCTTCATTCATCATAGTGTTTTACACTGTGCACATCAGTGTTCAACTGGTTCTTATAAAAGTCTGTTCATCTGGTGGTTTGTGTGCGACATTTGAGAACAAAACACCAATTTGAACAGAAGTAAAATTGTTTTGAATGTAAGGTTTCATTTTGCAGGAGAATTGAGTGGTTTTGCTTATTATGTGAGTATTTTTTTTAATTGTGTGTAGAGTTCTGAGAGTATGAGGCATGCTTTCAGGAAGTGTGTGTTAACAATCGAGAAAAACTGTAAAACTTGTACAGCAGCAGATACTGATCAAGTTGATGAAGTGTGATCATCATGATAGGCTCTCTGTGATGTTGATTCAGAGATTAACCCCTAACTAACTAACCCCTCTGAGCTCTATAGATGTAGGAATGTCCTGAAGTCTCTAAGAAATACTTGATAATACCAAAGTGTATTTTCAATGCAATGTCTTCCAGGAGAAAGAAGAAGACTTAAAGTCTTAAAGTAAAGTTGGGTGGTCACCATCCTTGAAGTTCCTCCTGGCAAGGAGTGGGACGATACTTGGGAGCCAGAAAGAGCTACATTTTCTACATTTTGCTGCTGTTTCCTCCGATGCTGCTCTGTTCCATTTTTTTTTTATTTTTTATGAGCTTTACTCCGTTCATCTGATTCATTTAATCAAATGTTTCGAATGTTTTAATTATTTTTACTTGTTCAGTTCCTTCCAGTTCACTTATACAAACACTTTACTGATACTTCAATGGTGAAATTATTAAATGAATTGTTTATTTCTGGTTTGTTTGTTGTCTACTTAATTTGGGGTGGCAGTAGCTCTTTCAATAAGGACTTGGCTTAGAAACACTCGGTGCTGTTCCCTCACTGTGACATTTTGCCTTATGCATGAATGCAGGCTATGTGTGTACTAGTAGGTATATAGACCAATGTGTGTATACAATGAATTAAGGACGGAGTGTTATTTTTAATTTTTCTGAGGGGATGCTGTCTTCTGGTTTTACAGGTTTAAATTAATTGTCAACAAAGTAATCCCTTCTATGTGCAGTTTATACCCTGGCTAACTAACCAAACACTGCAAAATAACTTGAGAGAGATATAACAGTAAACTACTTTTGTCAGTGATTGTGCACATAAGATCAGTGTTGCCACAATTTATTTAAAAAGTAATTTTATTATTGATTACTCCTTTAAACAGTCACTTAGTTACTGTACTGATTGATTGCATTTAAAAGTAACTAAGATGGATCACAAGTTACTTTATCAGTTACATTCATCAACTGTTGAACCAGCTGCTCTCACACACACTTTTGCCCCTCCCTCCTGCTGCACGTATGTATTACACTTTAGTAGTCCTCGTGCTGAAAACGTGACGTGTGGTACACGTGACGTCACGTCCCATGACACGATATTAAGGCAAATTTATCTTTTTACTAAGGAAAATGGCAAAAAAAAAAGTAACGCACAGTGACGTGCGTAAGTAATGTTAATATGATTACTGGTTTTAGATAGTAACACGTAAGATCAGTCTTTACTGAAAAATGTGGTCATGACGTAACCGGCACCACTGTATGGGATGTCTTAGAGCCTGTAGTGCCAACAGAGCCGCTAAACGGAGATTTTTTACCCTTTTCGAGTCACTGTCTGTGAGCCTTTGCCAGACAAAAATAATTCGTCATATAGATAAAGAAGATAAAATATACAAAAACAGAAAGAACGCAGGCAATACTTTAATACAATACAATACAATTACAATACTTTAGCCCGTTGCTTAAATCCCAACGAACATTGAACGCAACACCAAAATATAAACAGAAATATTTCTAAAAATTGTGCGTAAATATTCGTGAATTTGGCATTTCACAAATAAATTGTAATTGATACATCGCCTGCATCAATATTTGAAATGGCTACACTGTAAATCTATCTTTTTGAAACCCTAATTTCGACCCTTTCCTGATCACCCGACGAAACTCCTACTACTAAACGGACTGATTATCATTAATCTGAAAATATATCCTAAATTAAACAATGTGTGTATTTTCTCATCACGTAAAACATCTCATTATGGTGTCATTTATAATACGGCTGTTCAAATATATTTGATCCACCCATGGAAATGTGTTTTTGTAACCCTAATACCAGCACATCTTTGCATACCGGAAATACTACAAATATGGCGTCTTTTTGTGTCATGCGGGAGGGGGTATATTGTGGGAATTGTAGTTTTAAATCATAATATTTATTTTCTTTGAATTTCAGGCTGTAAACAATGACATGAACATACTGTATAGGGTTATATAGGCGGAAAAAAGACTTCTATGCAGTCAAAAGTTGAATGTATAGTTTGTAAATGGCATAAATTTAATTTTAACATTTTCTGTCTGCTCAACCAGCTGGCAATTCAACCCAAATAGGCATATCTACATACCTGACTTCTAGACCTTTTTAAAACAGTTGGTTCCCTGTATGTAGCCCCATCTGTTTTGGAATGACAAGTATTCAAAATACTCACTTTCTTCAAGGTTCAAAGGTCAACAGTTAAGGGCAGGGGCTACGAACTGTCTTCAGACATACATGAGGTTTCTCTCCAGAGTGAGACCTTTACAACGGTGTATTTGGTTTTGCCCTACAACAAAGTTTTATTTTTGCTATTTCATCCACACAGGCTTAGCCCAGGCTTACTTTCCACTGAACCCCTTGAAGCCCAACCATTACAATCCTACTAATATTAAAAGTAGCATTTCTAATGAAGTAGTGTCCCCACATGTGCATCATAAACAAGCAAATACTTCAAAACAAGCAAAAACTGCACTAATTGGTTACCTTTGCAACATGACATCTACCTATGCGCACTTATATCAGTCAAGGCCCTGCCAGTCATCTCTTGTTTAGCAGTTTCCAACCTGCCCTGTCCTCCTGTCATAGAGCTACCTGAGTTGAGCTTGATCACTGCACCTGTGTCTGACCCTGCAAGGCTTAAAAGGCCCAGCCCTGCTAAACCTCGATCTCTCTCATTTGGCTTTGCTCATCCCACAACATGTACCTTTTTTGTATTTTGTTTCGCTGGACAACACCCCACACTTCACTTTCACACACACCCACATTAACACTACTGATCAGACTGAGATGCATACCTCATGTTTGTAGTTATTGTTGTGATGTTGCGTTAAGAAAAGCATCTTTTGGCACTTAACCTTGTGTCCTTCCCATATTTGTCGTAGCCTTTGAGCCAGGTCATGACACATGACATCTACCTATGCGCACCTATATCACTCTAAGAAAAATGGACAAAAGGGGGTAATTTTCAGGATTTTACTGGCATATTAAGGCTTTCACTCCTTGTGGTGTATGCTTGTGCAGGATTGCTCCTTCCTTCAACTGAACATAAAAAAGGGATTGTTGTGTCCTTTTAATAATAATAATAATAATAATAATACATTTTATTTCACGGCGCCTTTCAGGACACCCAAGGTCGCCTTACAACCTCATGATTGTTGTGCCTCATAATCAAGCCAAAACATTGACTATTTAGGGATTTCATTATGTGCAACTACATGTAGCACACAGAAAAACAGGCTGAACAGGTGTCAAGAATTTTCCTCATTAGTGTTGTGGAGTGTCTATGCTGAAAGTTTCAATGTAAAGTGAGTTAAAAAAAAAACAAAAAAAAACAAAAAAAAAAAACAAAACACGTCACTGTAAAAGCTGCAGAAGGACAGCGCACTGGTTGGTTTAATATCGAAGTGGGTGGACGTCCGGAGCACTCGCTCTGGGCGTCTCAAATCGACGCGAAAGGGATTACATTGAGCAGATGGAAGTCCGGGTGCGTCGGAAAAAGACGCACAGAGAGACCGGTCGCGTCAGACATCGACGCCCAAGGGCCCTGACCAAGCGTCGTTTTTTGACGCGTCGGGAGTGAGAATGTGTTGGACAGGCAAAGACGCCCCCGGAGCAAACAGAGGCAGGAAAAAGCTGGGTCTATCAGAAGTGGGATTCGAACCCACGCCTCCAGGGGAGACTGCGACCTGAACGCAGCGCCTTAGACCGCTCGGCCATCCTGACTGGAAGTGCAGGTCAGCGCCGCAGCTCAGCGGCCGGACACGGCCATCGGGCAAAGTGTTTTGAGGGAGGCAATTCCCTTGGCACCCGAGTGGAGCGGCAGCTGATCCGTTTCCCATCAAAGCCTGGCACAAGGGCCTGGCCAAGGTTTCTGGTCACAGGGACTTAAGTGCAGTCCCTCCGAGACAACCCTGGCCAAGCCAGAGACACCGCTGCCTTGCCGGTTCCCGCGCCAAGGATNTGCCGCAAGTGGGATTTGAACCCATGACCTTGGGAACTGCAAGCTGTCATGTCCAGCGCCCTCTCCTGGCCTCTCTGCCTTATGTTAAAGTCCTTAACTGAACCTTTAGTTTCAATGATATGAGGATCATTTAGCATCTTCTACAGATGCAAGTATTTTGAAATAATGTCATATATGCTTCCATAGAAGTCACAAGTCTCATAAGTTTAATGATTCTTTTGTTCTTCTCTTTCCTTTCTTCTCTTTTCTTTGTAAAGGACTGATGTGCCCACTGACAATGTTTAATCACACTTGGACCTTCACACCGCTGAGCATGGCATGGAACAAATTGAAGACCACCATCAAGATATCTGGCACTAAAAATGTCTCTCCAAAGCCTGTTTGTTCCTCTGTACTTTAGAGAATGGTATCTGATTAATAAAGCTGAGTTGAGTTAATTCAAAGTGTCAAGTTGATTACCTTGTAAATAAAAGCCCATGTCACTGCTATTAACTGTGTTCATATTCATCACCGCAGTTATTACTTTTCCAGGGCTCCTGCAGGTTTCTGCAAGCCAAATTTAAGACTTTTTAAGACCTTTTTTATGCCACTTTGAATGAAATTTAAGACCAATAACACTATATGTTGGGGAATCCTGCTGTATTACAACCCAATCATAGCACGTGTCACTCCGTGGGACCCATTCAAGTTGACTTTTTGTCTATGTATTGAAAATAATATGATCCTCAGTGCTCTCTGGTTAAAAACTGTAGGTGCAAGTACGAACACCGACCCACAGTCAGACTGGCAAACTAGGATGCGGACAAAAATGTATGTATGCAGCTTATAAGACAGTATCCCTTCTACATTGCCTTCTTGAAAACTCCTGTGAAAAAAGAAAAACATTTAAAAAATCCTGCCCTGAGAGATTTCAGATCTTTGAATAATTTATTAAAGACCAGAATAGAACATTTAAATGAATTTAAACCTTTTTAAGGCCCTAGTTTTATATAAATGAATTTAAGACTTCATGGTAGTGCAGGTACCCTGTTTTTATTTGGTTAAGAAACTGTCAGAAATCAGAGGAATTGAGCTTTATATTGAGGAAGAGACAAAGGAATACTTCAACAGAACAAATATAGACAGAGATAGAAATGATTTATCACACAGTTATTTTAATGAACACACCATCAATAGTTCAATTAACATTTAAACAATTAACTGTAACAACTATTTACACTATTAATAATTAACATTTATACAATATAAAAACTTTTTTCAGTTTCAATACGATTTACACTATTTACAAAACTATTAATGATACGATTTACACTATTTACAAAACTATCAACGATTCTATTTACACTATTTACAAAACTATCAACGATACTATTTACACTATTTACAAAACTATTAACAACACTATTTACATTATTCATAAAACTATTAACCATACTATTTACACTATTTATAAGTATTTACAACACGTTACAGGTCTATTTCCCAAACTTTTTCCTCATCTCCTCAAGCCATTGTTCTTTGGGCATAGGGTCTGATGAGGGGCAATACAACCTGCCACGCCACTGGCTGTGCCCTGTCTCTGCAGTGCGGAATTGGCCACACCTCTTGCACGTGTTGGCCTCTACAGTTCGCCTGTACGACCTTTTCTGCTGGCCTCCAGCTTCTGCAGTGGTGGTGGTGCTCTGTGTGGAAGATGTGGCAGTTGTGCTGGTGTTGGGAGCAGGTAAGGTGAACATGACTGGTACCAGGCCTGCCATCTGTGATGGTGCAGTGAGGACATGAGGCACAACGTACGGTCTCGGTACTGCCAGCACTCCTTTCGGCATCAATGGACGCTGATGAGAGGCCGTCTGCCGCTGTCGTGCCTGACCTGCTGTACTCTCTGGCAGCAGGTACTGGAACTCTTGTTGAGCCTTCCTTGGCTCAGCAGGGAGAGATCTTGCTTCCTGGAGGGGCTCTCTTGATTCAGGGAGGGCTGGGGGTAGTGTTGTGCCCTGGAGCAGCACAGAGAGTTCCTGCCTCTTCTGCCTCTTGTTGTACCACTGAATCAAGGTGTTTTGATTTATTTCCACCAGCTGAATTTCTGTTCCCTGCATCACCAAGGAGTTGCCGAGGACAAGCTGCCTGATGGTGTGGTAGTCCCTAAGAATTAGGGACCACCTCGAAACAGCACCCTTACCCTTCCTGACTGGACTGGGATGGATCGTACAGAGCCTGAGGACAATGTTTTCGACCAACCGGCAACAGTCAGGCCACTGGGCAGGTGCACTGCTCGCACCCAATATACACCGGGTGGTGCTCTCCACACCAGGAGTGGTTGAGGGCTTCTTAGGTGTCCTAAATCGGCCACTCAAAAGTCTCTCCTGATGCCTCGCAGTGTAAACAACCCGCTGCTTGTCCATTTCATCGAGGCTTGTCCACAGTGCAACAATTGTGTCCACCTGCTGACTGTTGAGACACAGAGATGTCTGACCTCGCAGCCCCACCAAGTATTCAGCAAGTCTGTCCACGTGCTGATACCCTGGGATATTTTGCTCATCCACAACCTATGCAAAAGATGAAATAGTTCAGAAAAAGAATCATCATACAAGATTTCATAACTTAAGTGTATGAGTACTTTAAACACTGATGACTTACGGAGTCAATATGATTCATTTTACAGGTTTTACAAGAAAAGACACGATTCAAATTTTGGTACATTTGAGAAAATAAATGCTAAATTCTATTGAAAATTGATTTAAATGGATTTTAGATGCAAAAACCAATCAAATCAATTAATTTCTGAAATAACTCTTCATGATAGGGAACAGGTAAACAGGTTAATATAAATCTTTTTATTCTCAAGTGATTTTGTGTTTTGGAGGTGAGGAATTTTGGAGAATAAGGACATTTAGGTAGAGTCAGACAACATAATGTAAAAGCTGACTGTTATTTTACAATATGTGTGTCCCTTAGACCTGGTGCAACATGAATATGATAAAACTTTGGCCCAAATAAGACATAAATTTCACAAAAATTACAACCCTGAATTCTGGCCTACTTCTGTAGAATGGCCCATAAACAATATACCAACACCTACCACATCATCTTCTGCCTGCACATCATCTTCAGACTCATCAGATGAGCTCAGTGGCAGAGCAGATGAACTCGAGGCACCTACAGATGCGCTGGGAGCCTGGGTGGAGATGCGGGTAGCCTGGACTGCATGATTTTGTGGAAAAAAGAAAATAAAAGAAAAAATCAGAGTACGCTTAATTTGACAGACAACAAATATGATCCACAATTAGTGGCAATGGAACACTTTCCATCACAAATTTCACTTAGACCCCTTTAAAATATTTAGGACATCTTTGCAGTACTGTCATAAATCATTATAATGCATATTCGCTGTTTAATCTTTTTTGTTTTAATGCGGCTTCTGTGGTTTTGATATTATTTTGAACCTNCATGTCAGACTCTCTGTCACCATGTTGTAGACCCTATCCACATCCAGAACCTGGCGTGCCCTTTTGTGGAGCCCTGCTCCTGTAAGTTGGTGCTGACCACAGGCAGGGTTGGGGCAGACCACCTTCACCTTCCACAGTCTGTAAGGCATCCAAACCAGAAGTGGGCGGGCAAAAAAACGGTCTGGAGCAGGAGCCTGGTGGTAAAGGTTGCTAGGCTGCGGTGGAAAGTACCAGAGCTTCAGGTTGTCTTGAAGCTCTAGTTTGCCCTTGGGTCCCATCCTGAAGAGCATCTTCAGAATCCACTTGTGGTCTTCAGGTGGTAAGCCCTCAGACCACAAACGGGGCAGCCTAGCTACGACAGCTTCACCACCCTCTGTCCTGGGGCCAGCAGTCTTTGCAAAGAATCAAACAAACAAACAAAAAATTAGTCAAATAATTCATACACATGGTTAATAAAAAAATAACAAGTAAAAACACTGCTGATGCTCAATACAGCATGAATTTAAAAAACTACTTACTGACGCAGTGGCACACACTGCCATGGGACTGACAGCAGGCTCTGAGGCTTGAGTCTCTGACTGAGGGTCTTGAGTCTGTGGAGGTCAGGAATGCATTCGTAATTGTTAATAATTACAATCATAGGTTATTTCATACAGCTGCTCTACACAAAACATCAGTGTGATTTCTATTTTGAAACATTTTTAATCATCTTAATAATAAATAAATTGTGTAAAGAAAAATGAATACTTCAACTGAATTTGATGAGCGAGTCACTTACTGAGACGGCAGAAGAGCTGCCAGTCCCTTCACCAGGATCAGAGTCTTCAGGCTGTAAGCAAGTGTAGTTTTAGTAACTTGCATTACAAACACACTCAAGATAGTTGCTTTTTAATTTTTATTTACCTGAGTCATTCTTGGCCTTTTCCTGGCCAAACTAAGATTTGGTTTTGCTGCATCAAGATGAGCTCCACCAAATGTTGACTTAGTAAACTGAAAAGCAGTAAAGCAAACAGCAGTGTTGTAAGAGAAGTACCTACATTTTAAACGTGAGACTTATTTTACTGTTTATAACATGGTCGATTTCTGAGTTTGAATAAGTGTAAAAAATACCTTTGACACATTAAATGTTGGGAGGGGGCCATGGCCTGTTGTTCCCAGCACTCGTTTCAGAGCAGCACTCTGCTGCTGCCCCAGAAACTTGTGGGCAGAATCCCCTGCTGCAAGTGACTGCCTCAAGGTGGTCTGGACCTGACCTGCTGCAACAGTTTGCTGGCCCACGTTGCCCTGTGCAGAACCTGCTGCAACAGTTTGCTGGCCCACGTTGCCCTGTGCAGAACCTGCTGTTGCACTCTGTTGCCCTACACAGGTTTCGACCCGAGGTGTCGTTGCAGTCGGCTGTAAATCAATGACAGTGTACATTAGCTTGTGTGGTGACATGCAGATACTATATATACAGTTGTGCCCAAAAGTTTACACCCCCTAGCAGAATTTCTGATTTTTTGGCCTCTCAGAAAATATGAATGATAACACAAACCTCTAACTATGAGTGACAGAAAGGATTTTGTGTTATCATTAATATTTTCTGAGAAAAGGACAAAAAAATCAGAAAATTCAGCTGGAGGGGGTGTAAACTTTTAGGCACAGCTGTGTAAGATAAACAGGAAACCTGACACTCAACTT